>RCUC01112361.1:0-108755 GCA_003697995.1 Taxidea taxus jeffersonii | reverse complement strand
GTGAGAAAGGAATCCATCAAAATCCTTGAGGAGAACACAGGCAGCAACCTCTTCGACCTCAGCCGCAGCAACTTCTTCCTAGGAACAACGCCAAAGGCAAGGGAAGCAAGGGAAAAAATGAACTATTGGGACTTCATCAAGATCAAAAGCTTTTGCACAGCAAAGGAAACAGTCAACAAAACCAAAAGACAGCTGACAGAATGGGCGAAGATATTTGCAAACGACATATCAGATAAAGGGCTAGTCTCCAAAATCTATAAAGAGCTTAGCAAACTCAACACCCAAAGAACAAATAATCCAATCAAGAAATGGGCAGAGGACATGAACAGACATTTCTGCAAAGAAGACATCCAGATGGCCAACAGACACATGAAAAAGTGCTCCCCATCACTGGGCATCAGGGAAATACAAATCAAAACCACAAGGAGATACCACCTCACACCAGTCAGAATGGCTAAAATGAACAAGTCAGGTAATGACAGATGCTGGCGAGGATGCGGAGAAAGGGGAACCCTCCTACACTGTTGGTGGGAATGCAAGCTGGTGCAACCACTCTGGAAAACAGCATGGAGGTTCCTCAAAAAATTGAAAATAGAGCTACCTTATGACCCAGCAATTGCACTACTGGGTATTTACCCTAAAGATACAAACGTAGTGATCCAAAGGGGCACGTGTACCTGAATGTTTATAGCAGCAATGTCCACAATAGCCAAGTTATGGAAAGAACCTAGATATCCATCAACAGATGAATGGATAAAGAAGAGTTGGTATATATATACAATGGAATACTATGCAGCCATCAAAATAAATGAAATCTTACCATTTGCAATGACATGGATGGAACTAGAGTGTATTATGCTTAGCAAAATACGTCAGCTGGAGAAAGACAACTATCACATGATCTCCCTGATATGAGGAAGTGGAGATGCAACGGGGGTGGGGGTTAAGGTGGTAGGAAATGAAAAAATGAAACAAGATGGGATTGGGAGGGAGACAAACCAAAAGAGACTCTTAATGTCATAAAACAAACTGAGGGGGCTGGGGGAGAGAGGGGTTGGGAGAGGGTGGTGGGGTTACATTATATGTTTAAATAAAAAAAGCTTAAATAAAAAAAATAAAATAAAATAAAATAAAGAAAATCATAAGAGGGGACCGCCTGGGTGGCTCAGTCAGCTAAGCATCCAACTCTTGGTTTTGGCTTAGGTAATGATTTCATGGGTCATGGGATTGAGCCCTGTGTCCAGCTCTGGGCTCAGTGGAGAATCTGCTTGAAGGATTCTCTCCCTCTGCCCCTCCTTCCACTTGCTGACTCTCTCTCTCTCTAAAAATAAATAAACAAATCTTTACCCCCAAAAAAGAAAATCATAAGGAAGAGGGGTGCCTGGTTGGTGCAGTCAGTTAAGCATCCAACTCCTGGTTTCAGCTCAGGTCATGATCTCAGAGTCATGAAACTGAGTCTTGTGTTGGGTTCCCCACTGCATGTGGAATCTGCTTAAAACTCTCTCTCCATCCCCGTCTGCCTCTCCCTGTGCCTTCCCCCACACTCTCTTTCAAGTATATAAATAAATAGATAAATATATAAATATTCCTTAAAAAGAAAGAAAATCATAAGGAAGAGAAATTACATTCACAGTACTGCACTGTATTTATTGAAAAAGAGCCACATATAAGTGGACCTACACAGTTCAGACCCATGTTCAAAGGTCAACTGTGTATTGAAAGGTCAGATTATATCCTAATTACAACATTCTAGAAACATACAAGTAGAACAAAAGAAAACCAAAACAACCTTGCTTTTTAATATTTCCTTCATAGGACATAAACATTTCATAGTTTTTGTACCATGTAGATCTCTTTTTTGGAGACATGTGTGGTAATGTGTCTTCTGGTAGAATCTCAATTTCCCTTGCTATGCTTTAGACCCAGGAACCCACAAAGGAATGGTTGGAGGGTAGTAATACTTTAAAGGAAAAGAATATATGCTTTCTGTTTTTGTTGCTTTCATTTTTTGTTTTTCTTTTGTCTACACCATGGTATTTCTTTTTTTTAAAGATTTTATTTATTTATTTGATAGACAGAGATCATAAGTAGGCAGAGAGGCAGGCAGAGAGAGAGGAGGAAGCAGGCTGTCCGCAGAGCAGAGAGCCTGATGCGGGGCTCGATCCCACAACCCTGGGATCATGACCCGAGCCGAAGGCAGTGGCCTTAACCCGCTGAGCCACCCAGGCGCCCCTACACCATGTATTTCTCTACCTATATTATTTTTCCCAATCTGTCCACTCTTCGAATCTACGTAGTCTTCTTCAAGAAACTCTTCTCCCAGCTTTCTATCTGCTTATCATGGTTCTCTTCTGCCCTAGACCTTTTTTCTCTCCATATTCACTGATGTACATGACTCCCAACTCTGGCTCCAGCAGGAATCTCCCTGGAGCAATGGTCTTATTTCTCTAAATCCCAGCTCTACACTACCCATGTCAATGGTCCTCAGTCACCCCCAAATCAACCTTATTCCAATTTTACCCCATGATTTCTCCTTAATTGTCCCTTTTCTTCTGTCTCCCCAGTCATGTAAGCTTGAAATTTTGGAGTAAGACATTTTGGATTCTTACCTTTACCTCCTTGGACCATGGTCACCCAGCAGCCAAATCCTCTAGTCTTAGTTCCTACTGTTGATCATACAACTTAGAGGACATGTCCACTTCCCTCCCTCATGTCTCATTGAATAAAATTCATTCTTATGGCCTTGTTTGGCTTCACATATTGATGTTATTGATACCTCTGATATGTACTCCTTGTACTACTTTCTATTATGCCAACACTGTAGTATAGGTTCTCATCACATTAAGACAACATGATCACTTTGGGGAGCCTGTTGTGTCTTCTCTAAGTTGGACATGTTGCCTCCTCGTTCTCTCTGAGGTTGAGCCAGAATGACTGTTCAAGTGACACAGTAGTATTTAGTCTTAAATCTTGTAATTAAATATTAAAGTACTGTGGAGAAATGCCACATCCACAATGTTATTTACATAAGAATGATTCATATGATTTAACCATGATAAAAATGAAATGGTTAGCCTACTTTATAACCATAATGAAATAAAAAATAAAGGACAAAGAGAAACAAGAAGGAAGAAATATAATCAGTTTTATAACTACACTTGAAACATTGGTTCTGATCTCATTCTCACATGTCATTTAGAGCTTTTTAAGAAAGCAGATAAATTTTCCTGATAATTCTTGATTGATTTTGATTTTTGACTCCATTATTTTGTGGTGAGCTATAGGTCTGGATTTCAGAATGACAATCACCACTTTAATGGGGAGTCAAAAACTAAGTTCAATCTAAACCCTACCTTTTGTGGCTCTTCCTGCTAAAAATAGGTCTTCCTTTGAATTATTCTCTAGAGCAGATCTGTACAGCAAGTCTTAAGCCAGAAAATAACAGCTGTCTTATTTTCTGTCAAAATTAAATCTCTCTGAACTGCCTCTTTTTTCCTGCATCTATAAACAACATGTGAAAGGAAGGAAGTGAAGTTATGGTCCCCTACTTCAACAGACTTGCCCTAAACTCAAAGTTAAACCAAAGAATAATTTTACATTAAGGTGGTTTTCTGAAAGGCTAGACTTGAAATGTATGACCCAGTAAATAGCCAAAACAGACATACCAACAAAAATGCCCCCCAAAATTAGAATTAAAAGCTTCTGGGAAAGAAAGGAAACTGAATTTTCTTTAAAAAGAATCAAAGCAGTCATCGTGGAGGAAAAAAAAACAAAATTTTTTTGAACTTAATTATACTTACTTTATAGTTTAGTGATACTTTTATTTATTTTAAATTGTGTATGGGTGTGAGTACAATCATCTTTTTTGGGGTTTCACTTAAAGCCTGTAAAGGTCTTTATCTCACTTCTGGATTGATTTTTTTAAGAATAAAGAGCCAATGTGTCACACAAAAATTGAATCAATGTCTTCTCTAAAAGAACTATCTTCACATGATTAAATGATCATAACAAACTCATAGACTCTTCAAAGTCAGACTATGTTTCTCAGCCTCCATTGCATTTAGGTGTGGTTAAATGTGACTCCATGTGACTGAGTACTGGCCAGTGAAATGTGAACAGGAGTAATGCATATGACTTCTTGGCCTGACCCATAAAAACCTCCTATACACACTGTTCTATTCTCTCTTTTCCCTTCCTCCAGCTGGATGGAAAGAATGCCAAGGACCTAGGGGAGGCAGAGTCATGAAATGGAAGGATCCTGGGTCCCTATATGATGACATAAGTGGAAAGCTACCCAACCAGGAACACCCCCAGCAGATTATGAGTTGAATGAGAAATATTTATTATATTATAAACCACTGAGAATTGAGGGTGAATCTGTTATAGTGGTGGTCCTTTTTGTCCCTGATTTGCTCCTACACTTGCCTCAACATTAATAATACCTTTTCTGTTCTCTCACATACCCCACTTATTTTCACTTCCCTGAACTTTACATATACTGTTCCTTCTTCTTTGAATTTATTCATTAATTCTCCAACTCCACAAATTATACTGTTTTTTTAAGATTTTATTTATTTTTGAGAAAAAGAGAGAGAGCTTGTGCACAAGCATGGAGGGGGCAGAGAAGCAGAGAGGCAGGGAGAGGGAGAGAGAATCTGAAGCAGATTCCATGCCGAGTGTGAACCCCAATACAGGGCTCATCCCATGACCATGATACCATGATCTGAGCTGAAACCAAGAGTCAGACACCCAGCCAAATGGGCCACCCAGGCACCCCCACAAATTATACTTATTTTTCATGACCAAACTTAATTCCTAACTTTTTCATAACTACTCCAATAATTCTACACAACTGGGATTTCACCTTTGCTAATCCCCTAAAACACTTAACTGTTCATTTGGGCACTACTACCCACATTTTACAAGCATTTCATAGACAATATCTCATTATCTTAACATTCCTATGAGGTATTATAATTGCCACATTTCAAGACTGAGTCTTGGAGTGGTTAAGTAACTTGCCTAAGGTCACAAAGCTAGTAAATGAAAAATGGTATTTCTCTACAGTAATAAAAATAACAATAGCAACAATTAACCTTAAGGAATAACTATATGCTTGGACTGTACATGAAAGACATTACCTTATTACCTGAAATGGAAGTAGCATTGTTACCATTGCATGCTCATCTTAGAGATGAGAAATTGAGGCTCAGTAACATTATCATATCTCAAGTAAGTGACACATCTTGGTTCAAGGTGAGGTCAGACTGGCTTTGGAGCCCATAGTCTTCACCATTACATTAAACTAATAGGTAGATGAAAGAGAAATAAGGATACCATGAAAAGAAGTGATGACATGTAAGGAAGGACAAAGATAAGCCTAATAGCATATCCAACAGTGATATCAGTAAGATCACAGACTAGGAAGCTATAGGTCCACATTTCCCCACAGAAACATTTGAAAAACAACTAGAGGCTGGCTAAAATAATGTTATAGGAGCTCTGAAAAAGAGTCAAAGGTCTACAACAACAAAGTGAACACCCAATTAAAAACACACACACATTCAAAGCAATAGGAAATTTTATGGCATTTTTTTAGAAAGAGAGAGCAGTGGGGAAGGGCAGAAGGAGGGAGAGAATTTTAAGCAGGCTCCATGCCCAGCACAGAGCTCAAACTGACTACCCTGAGATTATGACCTGAGCCAAAATGAAGAGTCAGATATGCTTAACTGACTGAGCCACACAGGAGCCCCTATGGCATTTTTATTTACGCTCGCCTCTACTTCATCCTTAGTGAAGTATGGCAGGGTCTGAAGGAAGAGCTGGCCCAGTTCCTCATTTCCTTTCTTGAACTAGAGGGAACAGAGTACACATTATTTGCAACATTCTGACACTCTGTTTCACCTAACTCAGATCTCAAACAGGGAAAAGTCATGGAAATGCACAATCGGTATGCCTCATGAAAGCCGTAGGACCACAGATCTTCCAACACCTGGGGCAAGAGAATATGGTGGAAGAATACAATAGAACATCTAGGGTCATGAGAAGAAGCTGGGGTGAGACTCTTTGAGAAATTAAGATGTTTAAAGTCATCCATGTATATGGAGGAATTGTAGAAAACACAAAAACTGGGCCGGGGAAGACACATGCTCACAGAAGACTTTAAGTGTTCATACTGTGTGGATCCAAAGATTCACAAAGTGTCCTTCTAATTAGTGAAGGTCTGCCTTAGTGCAGAATAAATTCACAAAGACAGGGAGAGGTGTGTGTTTTTTCAAATGTTCAATTTTCAGCAGAAAAATCACAAGGCATGTAAAGAAATAGGAAAACACGTCCCAATCGAAGGAAGAAAATAAAAGGGCAGAAATCATTCCTGAAGAAACACAGGTATTGGATATACCAAAGATTTTTAAACAACTGTCTTAAATTTGCCCAAAGAGTTAAAGGAAAACACAAAGAACTAAAAGAAATCAGTAAAACAATATACAAACAAAATGATATTAACAACAGAAATTTCTCAAAGGAAATGAACAGAAATTTGAGGCTCAAAAATACAATAACTGAATTGAAAAATTCACTGGAGGGATTCAACAGTAGGCTCAAACAGGAAAACAAGAATCTGTGAATTTGAAATCTGAATATTTAAAATTATCATGTCTGAGAAGAAAGAAAAAAGAATAAAGAAATGTGAATAGAGCCTACGTCCTTAGAGGACATGATCAAAGTGACCAATATATGCATTATTTAACTCTAAGAAGAAGAGAGAAAGGGGCATGAGATTATTGAAACAAATAATAGCCATAAATTTCCCAAATTTGGGAAAAGACCTGGATATATAGATACAAAAAGGTCAGTGATCTCCAAGTAGGCTAAACCCAAAGAGAGTCATACTAAAACCCATTATAACAAACTGTCAAAGGCCAAAGACAGAGAGAATATTGAAAGTAGCAAGAGAAACGTGACTGGTCCCATACAAGAAATCCTCAATCAGATTATCAGTGGACTGCTGAGCAGAAAACTTGGAGGGAAAACACATGATATATTTAAAGTGTTGAAAGAAAAATAACTTATCAACTGAGTATTTCATGCTCAACATAACTGTTCTTTACGAATGAAGGAGAAATTAAGACATTTCCAGATAAAACTTGAGAGGGTTCATTGCCACTAGACTTATCCTACAAAAAGTGCTAAAAGGAGTTATTCAAATTGAAATGAAAAAACACTAAACAGTAATTCAAAATCACATGAAAATATGAGGATCTTTGATAAATGACAAGTACACAAATACAATGTCAGTATTTTTATAATCTTGGTTTGTAATTCCACTTTTTATTTTCCATCGGATTTAAAATTCAAATGCATTAAAAATAACAAATCTGTGTTAATGGGTACACATGTATAATTTGGCATATGAGAATTTATTATTGTCATATTTTCACCATCAAAACTTATGATCTTGGTCTTTCCTTCTTGCCTTTGTAAAAAGCCAAAAGAGAGACCCTGGCTACTTTGCCAACCTTAAAATGAACTCCAGGAATGTCACTGACAGCATCATCTTTGTCACCAAATTCAGCAACCAGAGCCTCATCATTTTCCCCAATAAAATTCAAACAGCCATCATTGGGTATAAATGCTGTGATTCTTTTTGCCATTCTTGATCACCTGGAGCCTGACAAACTACCTGATGGCAGAATTTGGCTATTGGGATTCAACCCATCCTTTTTCCAGCACAATTCCTTTTGTATGAGAAGCACCTCCAAAAGGGTTGGTCTTTAGAGCTGTGCCCAAATGGGTGTTCTTGTACTGTTTATCATGCCACTTCTGATCTTCAGTGGCTACCGAGCCTCCTGGTAATATGAAGACCATGACACCTGCCCATCTTGCCAGTGCTACCAGCCTGAGCAAAGGAGCTAAAGATGTAGTCTTTGATGTCTTCAACATAGAGAGTGACAGAGCTATAATATAATACAGTTTTTGTATGTAATTGAAGTTAAGTTGGTAACAATTTAAAATAAATTCCTATGGAACTCTCTTACACTGTTAGTGGGAATGGAAGCTGGTACAGTCCCTCTGGAAAACAGTATGGAGGCTCCTCAAGATGTTGAAAATAGAAGCACCCAGCAATTGGACTACTGGATATTTACCCCAAAGATACAGATGTAGTGAAAAGAAGGAGCACATGCACCCTGATGTTCATCGCAGCAATTTCCACAATAGCCAAACCATGGAAGGAGCCAGGACACCCTTCAACAGACAAATGGATAAAGAAGATGTGGTTCATATATACAATGGAATATTACTCAGCCATCAGAAAAGATGAATACCCACCACTTGCATTGCCATGGATGGAACTGGAGGGGATTATGCTAAGTGAAATAAGTCAAACAGAGAAAGACGATTATCATATGGTTTCACTCACATGTGAACATAAGGAATAGCATGGAGGACCACAGGGGAAGGGAGGGAAAACTGAATACGAAGAAATCAGATAAGGAGACAAACCACCAGAGACTCTGGACTCCAGGAGCCAAACTGAGGTCTACAGAAGGGAGGAGCATGTGGGGAGGATAGGGTAACAGGATGATGGGTATTAAGGAGGGCATGTGTTGTGATGAGCACTGGGTGTTCTGTGCAACTAGTGAATTGTTGAACACTACATCAGAAACTAATGAGCTACTATATGTTAGCTAACTAAACATGATAAAAAATAAAATAAAATAAATTCCTATAACTTGAGGGTGTTATATGTAAATCCCTGTGGTAACCACAAAGAATATATCTACAGCATATAAACAAAAGGAAATGAGAAGGGAATCAAAATGTGTCATTACAAAAAGACTCAACCAAATACAAAAGAGGACAATCATGAAAGTAATGAGGAACAACAAAAAAAAGATATATGACATATAGAAAACAAATACCAGGGGCAACTAGGTGGCTCAGTAGGTTAAGTGTCTGCCTTTGGCTCAGGCCATGATCTCGGTGTCCTGGAATGGAGCTACAGGTCAGCTCCCTGCTCAGCGGGGAGTCTGCTTCTCCCTCTCTCTCTGCCCTTCCCCCTGCTCATGCTCTGTCTCTCTCTATCTCTCTCAAATAAATAAATAAAATCTTTTTAAGAAAAAGAAAACAAATAACAAAATGGCAAAAGTAAGCTTCATTATCAGTAATTACTTCAAATAGAATGGTAAAATTTATGTATATTCTGCCACGATAAAAAAAAAAAATACATCCAGGAGAGAATGACAGGCTCAACCGAAGTGGTCAGGATAGGAGTGGAATCAAAGTCTATAAAACAGCACAAGTACTAAATAGAACACAAGATCACATTGGTGCAGGGCTTTGGAGAATTGGGGAGGAATTTTGACTTTTTTATTGTAGGCAAATAGAAATCACCTAGACATTCTTAAGCAGGAGAATACCTTGACAGAAGCAGTGTTTCATGAAAACTTTTCTGAATGAGTTCTGAATATGGAAACAGTGTAGCAGAGGCCTCGTGGGGAGTACTGTAGTGATGGCAGTTGAAGTCATGAGAGCCAGTGAATCAAGAGAACCAGTGAATCCCCTAGCTGGTAAAGACAGAAGAAAGATTAGGATCAAGTTATCTTCTCCCGAAAGAAACCAAGCATGCTCCCACTTCAGGGCCTTAGTATATGCTATTACTTCAGCCTAAAATTCCCTTCTTCTGCCCCCAAATAGCTACATGTCTCACTCCACCATTTTAGCTTGGGTGTCTGAATAAATATCACCTTATAAATGAAGACCTCCCTGAGTACCCCACCTAACATACCATTTGCCCTGCCTCCATAATATTCTAGCACCATTATTTTGTTTAAATGGCTGAGGGAACAGATGGTTCACAGTAAGCTCTGAGTGAGTTCAAATAAAGACAAGCCCAGCAGATCAAATTTCCAGGAAAGTGTTAAGAAGGTCAAGTATTGACAATTGCAATTTTCTGAAAATAAGGGAGCTCAATTTTCCTTCAAATTGAGGGAGCTCAAAACCCACTTTGCCTCCTCCAGGGGCTGCCAGGTTACTGGTTCTCACAACTACCATAGTTGTGAAGCTGTTAGTTTGTAAGGCTCCCAGTGAGCTGGGGAGAGGGAAACGGGAACAGAACGTGTTAAAACATCACAAAGCTAGTTGCTGCTATTGAGATTCAGCCATTTTTCTTAAATAAATAGTTCTTGGATGGTTGAATAATTTGGGTCAATTTTCAGAGTTCTGAAAAGGCTCATTTTGACAATGTTTCTTTATGTTCTTGTTCATTTTCTGGAGGAGCAGATTTTTTTTGAAGTCCTTAGTCTGACAATCCAGAAATACTTTCTTATAACTCTGTTTTTAATTCTAAACTGTTTGTTGGTCTAAACAAGGTCTAAGTATCACCAAACCCAGGATACATATATACTACTTACAGCCACATATATCACATTAAGAGCTCTGTGTGTGCACGCACATGCACACACACACACACACAAACACAGAATTTTCACTCTATTCTATCAATAGCCAAGTAGGTTATGATAAAAGATGGAGATACTTGGGGCACCTGGGTGGCTCAGTGGGTTAAAGCCTCTGCCTTTAGCTCGGGTCATGATCCCAGGTCCTGGGATCAAGCCCCACATCAGGCTCTCCATTCGGTGGGGAGCCTGCTTCCTCCTCTCTCTCTCTGCCTGCCTCTCTGCCTACTTGTGATCTCTGTCTGTCAAATAAATAAATAACATCTTTTTTTAAAAATATAGAGATACTTGAAAATTCAGCTGCCTTTCTCCGTGTGAATAACTCAAGCATCCCATGCAGGTGGATAGCTATCCAAACCATGGAAACCAGTTCTTAGTCATGCACCTCAGGGCTTCAAAAAATCATGATTGGTTTAATGAAAACAGACAGCGGACTAAAGAGAACCATGAGCTGCTGCTAGGAAAAGACGTTTAATCTAATAAAATTCCTCTGTTTCTTCTTATGTTTATTTTTCATAGCTGCTATGTTTGACATGACGCTGTAGAACATAGTATCAAGCAATGTAAACATGTAACTATTCTTCTCACTCTACTATAATTGTTTTCAATGCCTGCTTAATTTAATGTGAATTATTTTTCTCTTGGCTTAAGTAGAATGTTTATTTTAATTCATTTTGGGAAACACTTTTGGATAGTATTGTGCCTTCAGAAGCACATGGCAAAAAAATAGATAGATGACAGATAGATAGATGATAGATAGATAGATGATAGATGATAGATAGATAGATAGATAGATAGATAGATAGATAGATAGATGATAGATATCTTTCAGGCTTTCTTCTAAGATACATACAGGTAGCTGGTCAGAGGAAAAACCTTTACCAATATTAATCTAGAGAAAGGAAGATTGGGAGGTGAAGACCCTCCCACTCTGCTTGTGTTCCCATAAGGTACTGCTCTGAGGAAGAAAGAAGCCAGCCAGTTAGGAGGGAAATGATATAAATGGGTTTAGAAGCATTCTGTGAGCTCTTACAAAATATTTCCCCTTGTACTGGTTTTGAACTCTTACCAAGTTTTTAAGCCTCTATTTGCTCACTTCCAGTAATGTGGAATGTCACTATCTCCCAAGATGGAGTTGTCTCCTTTGGAATGGTACTGAATGTTAATGAATTCTTGGTTTTTATATCGAGTTGAATCCAGTTTCCATGGAATCCTCCCCCACATACACATACACACGTGCACATATGCACAGTAGTTCTGATTTATCCTTTAAAGAAGTAAAGAAGGTATCTGAGCCCTCTTCCCTTAGCAGAAGTTAGGTCCACTTAGGTCTTTTCTTCTCCAAACAAAATATTCCTTGTCCTCTCACCAGACCTTTCAGACCCAGCCTGTTTTACTGTATTGCGAATATTGAACACCCAGCTCTTTGGAGGAGGAGGATTGGGGAGACTGGACTTGTAACATTTGCCAAGCTCTGTGGCATAAATACTCCCACTGTAGCCAATGTTAAGCTACCACTATGTTGGTATTAAATGCAGAAATGCATATAATCACTGATGATGAACTGGTGTAAGTCACCTCCTGCGTACCCCTAACCCTTGGCACTTTGCTCCTGCTCAGGCTTTTTGAGTCAATTCTACAGAAAGCCTTTGATCTGCCTTGGACCAAACCCTAACCCAGGAAACAGTGGCTCATGGCAGCCTTATATACACGTCCTACTTTTCTGGGCTAAAGCAGGCTTTCTGTATTCTCCATCCTTTGCTCTACACGTAGAAAGAGAAATCTATCAGCCTCCTTGCCAGATCAGAAAATAGTCCATTGGAAAGCTTCATTGTTAGACTGGCAACAGAATGGCATATTCTTTTGTAGCCAGAAAGATTTAATAGTACTGTCTGAGTTCATATTACCTATATGTCATAGCCAAATTGCCACAGTAAATTCTGCCTGAATCTCTAAGAGGAATCAGGTTCAGGATATATATGTATATATATATATACACACATATATATATATGTGTGTGTGTGTGTACACATATATATATACACACATATATACATATATACACACATATATAATTAATATAAACATATATTATTTATATATACATATATGTTTATATGTACATATATATCAAATGTATGTGAAATTAACTATTGTTATAATTATTATTTATATATAATTTATATATATCTAACTCATTTTTGCTAACGACGCGGTTAATTTCATATATATTCGATTCCTTGGTCCTCATTCTTCAGAAAGCAACTCTCAGTTTTGCAAAGGCCAAGAACTCCAAACTCCTGCTTGCTGGTCAGGCATGGAATTGACTTGTCTTTCTTACATGGAAGTCTTGAGAGGTCATCCTTGAAGATGCACTTGGCAGCTTGTGTCCATCTTCCAATGACTTTTAGGTGCCTTACTGAAAAGAAAACAAATGGCATTTTACAAATAGATACATATCCAGGCATTCAAAAGAGAAGAGATCTACCAAAACAGAGGCTTGGTGAGAGCCTCTGCTCCTGCTTTACCTTCTATTTCAGCTCCTTGAGAGGATGTGTTAAACACTTCTCTTCTCACCTCATATCCCAGGGATTCTGGACATTGAATCCCTTTTGACTTTTTCTTGTCCTGCTAGAAGACAAACTGAGAGAAAGGGGTAAGAAGAGACTGTGGTCAGACAAGAAAGATTTTCACTGTTAAAATACAATGATACCAAAAGTTATTTAGTTGAGCCACTGGTTTTTTTTTAAAGATTTTATTTATTTATTAGAGAGAGAGAGTGAGCACAGGCAGACAGAGTGGTAGGCAGAGGCAGAGGGAGAAGCAGGCTCCCTGTGGAGCAAGGAGCCCGATGTGGGACTCGATCCCAGGACGCTGGGATCATGACCTGAGCCGAAGGCAGCCGCTTAACCAACTGAGCCACCCAGGCGTCCCGAGCCACTGGTTCTTAATCGTGCTATGCATTGGAATGACCTGGAAAGCTTAAAAAAAATGATGCCTAAATATCACTTTCCGAGTTGGTCTGAAGTGTGACCCAAGCATTAAGATCTTAAAAGATCTACAAGTGATTGTATCATGCAATCAAGGTTGGGAATTACTGATTTAGACAATTTCTTGCTGTATTTGTTTTCCTGTTGCTGTTGTAACAAATTACCACCAACTTAGTCTTCAAAATAACACAAACTTATTATCTTATAGTCCCAGAAGTCAGAAGTCCAAAATTGGTCTCACTGGACTAAAATGAAGGGATGGGCAGGACTACATTCTTTCTGGGAACTCCACAAGTAATCCACTTCCTTGCTTTTTCCAGCTTCTAGAAGTTTCCTGTGTTTCTTAGTTTTTACTCCCCTCTTCCGTCTTTCAAAGCCAGCAACATAGGGCCAAGTCCTTCTCATGTTACATTACTTGGGTTCTCTCTCTTCTGCCTCCCTCCTCTTCTTACAAATACCCCTGTGAATATATTGGCACACCTGGGTAATCCATAATAATCTCCTCATCTCAGGGTCGGCTAATTAGCAACCTTAATTCCATCTGCAAATTTTAATTTTCTTTTGCCATATAATCTATTTACAGTTTCCAGTGAGTAGAATGCAGGCATCATTGGGGAGCCATTTATGTGCCTACCAATTCTGGATCATGTATAATTCTACATGGAAGGGGGAGGCATTAGATGATGGAAGAGGAATATGTGCCAAAAGGAAAAGGCCCATATCAGTTTTGTTCATCTTTAGGGCATTTGAAGAGAGTCATAGTGACACATTCATGGATAGGTGTTCATTTCAACCTATATGTAGTCAATAAACACTTTGGACAGAGTCTAATAAAACTTAGTCACTCTCCATAAATGTTCAATAAATGAATGAGCAGATAATGTTTCCAAAAGTACATTCTCCTCAAGTTTTTCACACTTCTCTGTCCTGAATTACCTGTGCCCTAGTTAAAAAAAATCATTACTGCCCTATCAAGCTCAAATCTTCTCTGTGTCACAGTTTGAGTGAAGAGAGAAATTTAGAGCCTAGAATGTCCAGAACAGAGGTAGAATCTTTGGTAGCAAGGCCAAGTAAAGGCAACAGATATAGCAAGAATAGTGCTCATGTCTCTCAGGCCACATCAGAGAAAACTGCATTCAAGGATATAGATCTCCTTCTCCTGGTGTCAGAAGTGAAGGTAGTACTGAATGTTCTCTGCTGTCTTGAAAGTGTAGTAGATCAATAAGCCAAAGGCTATACAACAAAATTTCTGAAAATCGGTAACGTGACGCAATCATTTCTGTGGATTAAGCCATCCCCATTTGGCTCTACTCAAGAGCTACATACAGATCTAAGCCCTTGTAATTCCATTTCTACTTGGGTTGGGTTTTCATCTCACATTGATCTTTCTAGCACAGAGAATTGGACTTCCCTACTGGTTCATATGCTCATGCTCTTTGGATCATGAGAATGTGGCCATTTTATTTGGGGTCTAGAGACCCTGATACCAATTCAAATGCTGAGAAATGACGTTTGCCCCCATCAAGGTTCCTAATTATGTGCCCGTTTCAGGAGTTGGGGTTGAAATAATGTCTTCAAAATGCTACTACAGTGCTAAGGGGTAAAATGGCAGGAACCAAACGCTTTTTTGACTGTATTTCTTTGTGCCTACCAGAGAGACAACATCCAGAACTCTCAGAGAAAACTTTGCAGGGATTAGGCACTAAAGTCAGCAAAAACATGGGTCATTCTTTGGTGACAATGATGACTCACTTTGCCATTCTGAGATTCAACCCTGCAGCCTCCGTAACAGGCTTTTGCTGGGTGGCCAAGGTATCTGCTGGTTGCTGTCACTTCTTCCAGACAGAGCTTCTGCTTCTACTGGGACTGGCACTTGGAGTCCTCAAGGAACCAAAGCTGCATGGAGTTCTATGGCGAAGTAGAAGAAATGATTCTTCCATTTTATTCATACTTAACAAAAGAATGTTGAATTAGTGACACAGCCAAATCACAGATATCACAGTAGTCCCCCAAGTCAGTCCTCCTTTCCCATACTAGGGCTCTGTAATTGGACCAAGACTGTAGGCCTAACTCCTTCTCCAGTAGAGATGAATTCTTTCTAGGAAATTCCGAAATCCCTCATGCAAGCAGACTTACTTGCGGGGATACATCTGAATACTATTCATGGGCATAGTTTAAACTCAGAACGGGACCTCTTGGTACAGAAGGTTGGTCTTTAGGTCTTTCCCAAGTATTAGCTAAGAGGTGAACAGTCTTCTCTCCATAGGGAAAATGAAAGCTTGCGTAAAGGCCACAATTGGAGTTGAGGTCTTGGCCTTGGTAACACTTGGGTCACCACCTAGTAAAGCTTACATCTTTGTCTTCAGCCATATCCAGGAGCTTCTCACAGATTCAAGCATTCTTAGCAAAGATCACATATCTCAATTATTTCAAGTCATCCAGGGGATTTCCTAATCAGGGATTCCGGAAAGAAGTACTTGAATTGGAGTGAGTAAAATAAAGGAAGGAGAATTACAGTTGACACTTGAACAACACAGAGTTTGAACTGTGCAGGTCCAGTTATGTGCTGATTTTTCCATAAATACAGTACTGAAAAATGTGTTTCCTCTTCCTTATGATTTTCTTAATAACATTCTTTTCTGTAGCTTTCTTTATTGTAAGAATATGGTATATAAATCATATAACATACAAAATACATGTTAATCAATTATTTGTTACTGGTAAGACTTCTGACCAACAGTAGGCTATTAGTAGTTAAGTTTTTGAGGAGTCAGAAGTTATATACAGATTTTTGACTGCTGGGGTCAACTTGACAATTGTTCAAGGATCAACTGTATATCAGAGAACACGGATACATGGAAATGTAAATATTTCTTTTGGCTCCATCCACAGTTGGATCCAGAATCTCAAAGCACTTCTGAGGAGAGAAGAAATTGGTGGCAAGTGAAAGAACTGGTTTTAGAGTTTTAAAACAGTCAATTAATAATTTTTCAATTAACCAGTTATTTACATTGAGTTATTTGTTTTTAAAATACTTGAAGACATTCTACTACCATTTGTGCCTCCCCACCCCCAATTTGTTGGAGTATATGTGAAAATGAAGGGCAAATTAGTTTCCTTATAGGTAGGACAAATTAGTGGATTCAGAGTGGTAGACTATAACATGGAAATACCAGAAAAAGATCAGTTGGAAGGAGAGGATGGGAAACAAAACTGCAAAAGTAAACTGTGAACATCATTATCATCATTTCAGAATTCCTGAGTACGAACCACATGTCCAAAAGTGCAGTCTTTTTGGACAAGGGCATTTCCAGGACACAGCTTTCCTGGTATTTCTACCTTGCAATGTGTGATTAGAGGTTATGAGATAGATCAGCTGAGTTCTTTTTTAAAGAAGAAAATAATTTTCTTATAAAAAGGCAGAAGGCAAGATAATTTAAAGGACAAATTGTAGATTTAGACAGACTTGGCTTCAAATCCCCTTCTCTACCACTTAATAGCTGGGTGATCTTGCAACATTTCTGAGTTTGTGTGATAGAAAAGAATAGTGATCCACTAATATTTGCGTTGTCTCTTCCTGAGAGTACCATTATTACAGGGAAGTGGCTGCCCTGTCAGGGACTATGGTTTCCTGTCCCCCTTGCATCTGGACAAGGCCATGTGACTAGTGTTCACCAATGGAATGGAACCTCAGGTCATGGAGTATAGCCAAGACACAGTGTGAAAAGACTCAGGGTTCCTGGGACGCCTGGGTGGCTCAGTTGGTTAAGCAGCTGCCTTCGGCTCAGGTCATGATCCCAGCGTCCTGGGATCGAGTCCCACATCGGGCTCCTTGCTCAGCAGGGAGCCTGCTTCTCCCTCTACCTCTGCCTGCCACTCTGTCTGCCTGTGCTCGTTTGCTCTCTCTCCCTCTCTCTCTGACAGATAAATGAATAAAATCTTTAAAAAAACAACCATAAAAAAAAAAGACTCAGGGTTCCTGAAACACCTGGTGGCTGAAAGCTAGCCACTAAGAATACCCACGCTGGTCTATTACATGAGTGAGAAATGAACTTCTATTGCATTAAGCCACCGACATTTACTGGTTCATTTGTTGCTGTGGTTATAGTCTCCCTATACAGATTCAGATCCCTTACTTCTAAAATGAGACTACCTGCGTGTGCCTGCCGCTGGATTTAGTATCTAAGAGGTCATCAGAGAAAGCTATGCCAGTATAATGGTGGCAGCAGGAGGAGGATATAGAGGACTTTGGTATGATGTTGAGGGCAAGTAGACAGGCAGGTGTTGATGGTAAAAAAAAAAAAAATGGGATGAGCTGCTTAGGGGAAAGACCAGATCAGCAAGCAGACTAACAGAGTCATTTCTGCACCCAAACCTAAGCTAAGCTCTAACTATATCCTTGGACAAATCCTTTCACTTCTCTGCACCTCCATTTTATCATTGTAATTATTATCATTGTTATGATTTACATGGAAAAAATGGAGATGCCAAGCAGACAGCATGCTCAACAAAAAGGAGACAAGGTTCAGAACCAAATAGTCTAATCACATCCCGACTCTGTCCCTGGACAGTTTTGTCCTCAAAAGTAGGCCACTTAGCATCTCTGGGTCAGTTTCCATGTCTCTAAATTGGGAATAGTACATACCCCATTGCTACAGGGTTGTTAGCAATATTTGAGAGAAACAACTTTGTAAGAAAAAGTTCTTGAAAGCATAAAGAGTTATTTTCAAGGTTGAGCCAGCCAGTAGTCGGACAGTTTTTAATGTACATATAAAAACAACACTTGAGTTCCTCCACATGCTAATGAGCATGGTACATCAGAACCATCAGGGCTGAAGACTACCTGCTTAGCCCAGCAATGTTTGCTACTGCAATACACACTTTCAGAACCTCTCCTGGAGGGATAATAAAGCTAGTATCATTGTTTTCTGTTTGTCTCTCTCTCTCTTTCTCTTTTTCCACACTTGGTATTACCCAGCTTGAGCTCACATCTCATTAGACTTGACTTTCAATGATCTCTGACCATTGCAAAATCAAATCTACTTTCAAAGAAAGAAAAATTGCTGCTGCTGAAAATATTTGTGTCCCTGCAGCTGAGGCAGTTCTGTAGGAAGTGTCAATGATTGCCTTTGCAATCCAGTCTCTAAAATGACACTTTCTATGTGAAAGTGTCATAGGAGTCCCAATTCAGAGATGTGTGCACTGAGTCCCAGGAAAGCTGAGTGACAAGGCTTGTTCCCATGGATGATAAGTGGCAGAACCTGGACGTAACTGAAACCATCTTGCTTGGAAATAGATGTGTGTCTTCCCAAATGCTTATCTTGAGAGAAAAGACGGTCTTTTTGGTTGTACATTACACTTGTTTAAAAGTCATCTGCCTGTGACAGCCCCAGCTGAGAGGACAGTGAGTGATAGATCCTCAATGATACATTGAGGACGGCGAAAAGTGGGTGGAGGTAGAATCAATCGAACTTGCTACATAATTGGTTATTGGAGCTTGAGGGTAAAAAAAAAAAAAAGAGAGAGAGAGAGAGAAAGAGAAAGCACTTAGGAAGATCCAGATTAGAGAATATCTTCCACATTATCGATCTAGTAGCCCCCTCCATGCTTCTGGGAATTGTCTATCTGGCTAAACCAACTTCATGTCCCAGCTGGAGCTGCTGTGCCTCCACGTGATCCTCCCCCTTGGGTCACCTAAGAATGCTTCTAGTGGATATTTGGCCCAGCTTCATCGATAAGGCCTCTTTCTCTCATTTTTTGTGCTTTGCTCCAGGAGAACTCAATCAATCACTTCCCAAGTAGCTGCAAGTTGCAGTGCTGTAGAGCAGTGCTGTCCAATAGAAATATAATGTGAGCCAAGTATGTAATTTCAAGTGTTCTAATTACCACATTAAGAAAGGAAATGGGTGGAATTCATTTTAATGTGTTTTATTTCACGTAATACATGTACTACACTATCATTTCCACATGCAACTTTTTTTAGTTAATAAGATACTTCAATTCTTCTTTTTTTTCTCATACTCAGTCTTCAAAATCTAAGCTCTAACTGTGTCCTTAACAGTTTATACTTAAGAGCCATCACATCTCAATTCGGACTAGCCATCCTTCAAATGCTCTGTAGCCACATGGGATGCATGGCTGCCATATCGGACAGAGTTGTGCTAGAGGTTCCAGTCACCCACCATGTGGAGAAAACCAGCCTATAGAGAGGAAAGAAGAAAGTCAATGTGTAGAGAGATGCAGAGCTGAGAAGCAGAGAGAAAAACTGAGGATACTGGTGGCATTCAAGTCCCTGATTCTAGTTCTTGAAGATTAGCTGCACCTTCTCACCCAGGACTGGTCATAGTTTGGAGGTTTTTTGAGATACCTCAATTCCCTTTCACTAATATCCTACTTTGCTACTAAAAATACTATTTTGTTTATTGTTATCATTATTAATAATAAATCAAATCCATTTGCATGACTTTACCTTAAGGATGGCAGTTTTCTTAATTTGTATACCCAGATCCCTGTTCTTAGCAGACATTACTAAATAATTGCTCATTTTCCTTGCATCAGCTGAAGGGGACACAGCCAGAAGTACATGGTTTGAACAGTTGTTGTAGCCATATATATTTTTTGCCTAGATGAGTACTTGGGCTGCCACCTTGACATGCAGAAACTTAGCCATTGTGAAATGTGGCAAGTACTCAAAAGATTTAATGGGGAATTTCTGGATGACCATTTTTTTAAAAGCTTATTTATTTATTTATTTATTTATTTTAAAGGTGGCAGCAGAGAGGCAGAAGGAGAGGGAGAAATAGACTCTCAAGCAGACTCCGCTGAGCACAGAGCCTGATGCAGGGCTCCATCTCACGACCCTGAGATCATAACCAAAGCCGAAATCAAGAAGCAGATGCTTGGGACGCCTGGGTGGCTCAGTTGGTTAAGCGGCTGCCTTCGACTCAGGTCATGGTCCCAGCATCCTGGGATCGAGCCCCACATCAGGCTCCTTGCTCGGCAGGGAGCCTGCTTCTCCCTCTGCCTCTGCCTGCCTCTCTGTCTGCCTGTGCTTGCACTCTCTCTCTCTCTCTCTAACAAATAAATAAATAAATAATCTTAAAAAAAAAAAAAAAAGAAGCAGATGCTTAACTGACTGAGCCACCTGGGTGCCCCGGATGATTCTTAAGCGTTCTATTTTTTGTTTGTAATAAATATAAGCCAAGGAAAGAGGAAACTGAATATAGTAAGTGTTCTAATGAGACATTCTGTCACTGAATCTGTGAGTCAAATCTCTAGGAGAGGTTGCAAATTAATTTATTTTTTTAAGGTTTTTTATTTAGTTATTTGACAGAGAGAGAGAGAGAAATCACAAGTAGGCAGAGAGGCAGGCAGAGAGAGGGGGGAAAGCTACCTGCTGAGCAGAGAGTCCGATACAGGGCTCGATCCCAGGACCCCAAGATCATGACCTGAGCTTAACCCACTGAGCCACCCAGGCGCCCCTGCAAATGAATTTAAACTTTTCCATCATGGTGCTGGTGGGATCTCCAAGGAGGAAAAGGTATTTGTGCAACTGTATCCAACTGGGACCAAAAGCAAACAGACTTAATTAGAAATTATAATACACTATCCCTCTTTTGTAATCTTAAATTTGTTCATGGACAATGAAACGTGAAGGGGGCCAGGTGCACTCCTCTCTGGTTTCTCTCTGGATTTCCAGAAATTATCTTCCTTTTGTGAAAGCACCATTTATGGGTAAGGAAAAGACTACATTTTTGAATTAAAGAATTGTGAGGCGACCACACCTCAGCCAGTGTCATTAGAATAATTATTGATACAATGCTGCCCTCTAGCAATGGCTCACACTGGGCTTCCATCGGGCAATCCTCTCCCCAGGCTGCTTAGACATCTTCCTACACCCAGAGCCTGTCCAAACAGAAAAGGAATTATCACCTCTAATAATAATCGAACAATCATGAAGATGAGGATACTGAGGCCCAGAATGGTCAAATGACTTGCCCAAGGTCACAGAGGTTGTCACTGACACAGCTGGAATTGGAAGGGAGTTTTTCAACTTGTTTCAGTCTCTCTCGCTCTCTCTCTCTCTCATCTCTATCTATGTCTATGTCTATGTCTATGTCTATCTATCTCTATCTCTATCTATCTCTATCTCTATCTCTATCTCTATCTATCTCTATCTCTATCTCAGTGATTGGGTTATGGAGAAGCTCTGAGTGATGCCTTAGCCCAATAGAAGACCATAGCAATGAATGATTTGTTTGGGGCTATTTTTGGTTTTGGTCAAAGGAGAAAGACTCCACAAGAAAGAAGCCAATGCCCCTGCAAATTTTCTTTGGAGCTAGAGCTTCTGGGCCTCCAGCAAACTCCAAAATATAAGCCAACACTCACCTTTCTTCTGAGGCACTCTCTGTTGCAGAAAGCAGCAAGAGAAAGAAAGCTGTTATGGGTCTGGGTGGTGCCATGAGACTTTGCCCTTCTAAACCCTTACCCCAATTCTGAGAAGGTTTAGGGCAAAAGCATAGTTGGAGGTGGAGCCAGGGAGCAGTAGCGTCTTGAAGAATACTCTCCAAAAATGAAGCTTTCAACCATATGTATGGTAATACATTGCAAGATTGTTGAGTTTGTATCAAAAAGATACTAAAGGGAAACTCAGCATCATTAGCCATCAGGGAAATGCAATTCAAAACCACAATGGGATACTCACTAGGATGGCTATAATCCAAAAGAGATAGTAACAAGTGTTGGCAAGGATGTGGAAAACTTGCGTCCTTCATGTACCGCTGAAGGGGATACAAAATGATGCCACCACTTCAGAAAAGAGTCTGGCAGTTTCTCAAATGGTTAAACATAGAATTATCATATGCTCCAGCAATTTCACTCCAAGTTATGTTTGCACCAGCAGTGTTTACACAAAAACTTGTAGAAGAATGTTCATAGCAACAGTATCCATAATAGTCAAAAGGAGGAAACAACCAAAATCTCCATCAAATGATGAATGGATAAATAAAGCACAGTATATACGTACAATGGAATATTATTCAGCTGGAAAAAGGAACTAATGATATGTGCTACAACATGATTGAACCTTGAAAACATTATGTTAAGCAAAAGAAGTCAGCCCTAAGAGGCCACGTGTAATATGATTCCATTTATCTAAGATGTCCAGAAGGGGTAAATCTACAAATACAGAAAGTAGGTTAGTGGTTTCCAGGTGCTAGGGGAAGAGGTCCTGGGGAGTGACTGAGTAATGGGTACTGAATATTTTGGGGGATTTATGGAAATGTTCTAAAATTAGATTACAGTGATGGTTACACAACTACGTGAATATACTAAAAGAGAAAAACAACAAAACCTTGCATTATACACTTTAAATGGCTGAAATAAGGGTGTGTGGGTGAGCATCTGACTCTTGATTTTGGCTCAGGTCATAATCTCAGGGTCGTGAGATGGAGCCCTATGTCAGGCTCCATGCTGGGCATGGAGACTGCTTAATATTCTTTCTCTCCCTCTCCCTTTGCCCCTCTCCACCCCCACCACCCACTTGCACTCTCTTTCTCTCTCAAAAATAAAAATAAAAAATACATGGTGAAATATATGCTATATGAATTATATCTCAGTAAAAGTCTGACCAAAAAAAGAGTCAAATTTTAAAGAAGATATTAGAGGGTATCATGGGAAAGCCACAGTCAGTTTGTTTCATACCCATCTATACACCAGTGCTTAGACCAGTGAAATTTTCAGCAAAGGTTGTCAAAGGATGCGAGTTTTCTTCTTTTCTAAATCTTGCCAGCTTCCCCAAGCTTCGTCCAGCCCTAAGAGCAGCATCTTTTGTAGGAATGGTGAATTGACTCAGTCTTTGTTGGAAAATATCTATATTTCACACTGACTCTTGAGTGATGGGTGGGCAGTGTGTAGGATCAGAGGTTCACAGTTTTGTTCCTGAAGGACTGTGTGAGCATTCCATTGTCAGCTAGGCTGTATCTCTTTTGACTCTATCACTTCTGCCCTGGAGGGCTTAAGAGTTTATTGGTCTGCCATTAAAAATCCCTCTTTTGGGGGCGCCTGGGTGGCTCAGTGGGTTAAGGCCTCTGCCACCAGCTCAGGTTATGATCCCAGGGTCCTGGGATCGAGCTCCACATCGGGCTCTCTGCTACTCGGCGAGACTCCTCCCCCCTCTTTCTCTTTGCCTACTTGTGATCTCTGTCGGTCAAATAAATAAATAATCTTTTTTTTTAAATCCCTCTTGGGTGTTTTGCCCCTGGTGATTTCCCTTTTCTTTTTTGAGGCTCAGCTGTGAGTTACCCCCTCCTCTCCCACACACACACCCTTTAACCAGCGTGTCTTTGCATTGGTAATGGGAGAAGCCACTCCAGATTATCTCCATCGGGTTGTTTAAACTGGGAGTGTCTGGTGCCTTTTTAATGTGTGTATTCACCTCAGTGTCGGAACTAGGATCACCTTTCCAAGGGAAGGGTGGTTTTGAAAGGCAGGGGATCGGAGTATCCAAATGATTGATCATCTTCCTTCATTACCCCTCCCCTGTTTCCTGAAAGAGAAGTGACAAAAAGGGAAAACTAGCTGTTAATAAAGAGGAGGCAGCTCTTGGTGCAGCCACAAAAATCCCTTCCACTTTTGGTGTCCTACACCCATCTACAGATGCCCTGGCCCAGGATGATTATTCTTTTCTCAGTAGGAAGATGTCCAGAGAAAATTATAGCTTCCTTCCCAGCTCAGAGCTCAGAACAGAGGCTGCTCCACTCTGAGGCTGTCGCTGGCCACTGGGCATAATCTTCTGAGCCCAGGAGCCCCACACAATTACCCTCTTTCCTTGAATATTGCAAACTTTGCCCAGAGACCCCAAGGAGGACTCACATCTGGACCTATGACAGTGAAAGGGGAAATCAGGGCCATTTTTTTTCAGGCCCTCAGACTTTATGAGCTTCAAATATTGGCTGCTGTTGGGTGGCAAATTTGTTCAGGGGCACAGGGTAAAGCTTCCCAGCGGCCATCTGGCTCAGAATAACAAAGCCATGTATACATAGTGGAGTGTGGCTCTGGAGCCTAGCAGCTTGTGTTCCCACTCTGCTACTTTTTAGCTCTAGAGCCTTGAGCCAGTTACTTAACCTCTCTGTGCCAGAGATTCTCAGACTGGAAAATAAGGTTAATGAGAGCACCACTCCTCTCACAGTTGTTTTGAAGAGGGCATGGGACAATGCAGATAAAGAAATTAGTCCAGAACTTGGGACCATGGACAATGCTCAACAGATACTCGTATTAAAATGTGACTTTTGCCAGTCTTCAGTCAAGAATTTTCTTTTAGATCTTCCTCCACAGTTTAAATAGAACCCCTGAAGGAACCAGATGCTAAAGAGGTCCCAACCAACCCTACCCTCCCATTTGGCCCTGAGGACGTTGTAATTACTCTGGTTGGACAATGAGGTTGAGAGGAAAAGGTCCTGTATTTGGGCTGATCTGATCAAACTAGTCCAAGGCCACAGGATCTTGTCTGGGCCCAAAGTGAGACTTGAACCTCCAGAAATGGAAGCATCTGTCACTAAGTGGTAGTCCAAGTCTATATTTGCCTGGAGAAAGTGGTCTTTAAGAGAAGGCTTTATATACTCTTGGTCCCTGAGGAGCAGAGACAGAGACCAACTGGTGGATGGGAGAATGGCAAGAAGGTAGAGGAACAAGACAGGGTGACACTTGCTTTCCCCACCACCTACGTGGGGCCCCAGGAGTAGGTGTGTGGAGAGAGTTTTTGGCATCTGTTCACAGGGAAGATAGTGGTTTCGAAGAGATCTGTGGACTTAAAAGTGCCTCACAGGGCAGGGATAGAGACGTGGGGATGGGAGCTGGAGGTTGGGTCTGGTTAGAGGACTGGGTGGCTTTAGTGTGCCAGCACTGAGCTGGAACAAGGGGGAGTGGTGTGTGGCCTCAGAGATATTGGCACAAGAAGCAGCTGAATCCACTCTTCTCCGATGGGCCTCACTGAGATACAGGGCGTGTGGCACAGATGGGAAAGGGGAATTACTGCCACCACCACCCACAGCCCAATCCCCACCCCTGTGAACCATCAGTGCCCTGCTGGTAAGGAGGGCAGCCCCATTTCCTGCCCCACCCCAGCAGGGGCCTCTGTGTTCCCACAGCCAGAGGCACCCACCAGCAGCTGGGGAAGAGGAGCCATCCTCATGTGGCAACATGGGCAGCTGAGCACCATGAGGCAGGGTGGGAGCCAGAGAACAGCAGCAGAGGACTACCTTGGAACATGGGAAGCTGCCAGGGTCTTCCACAGATCCCTGGAGGAAACCTTCAAAGGCTTGAAGTCATGTAGCACACGGGTGGGGACAGGGGCATGTACCATATGAGTTTTTACTGCTCATTGTGACTTTATTTTTACCCACGGGCCAGTGAAGCCTGGAGAAACTTGAAACACCAGTTTACAGCAGACAAAACTGTCTCAAGGACTTGGGCATATGATAGCCCAGCTCTATGTAGAAGTTGAGTGACTCTTGAAACATTTCTAAATATAACCTTTGGGGTGGGTAGAGGAGCAGGCATTGGGTTCTGGCAGTGTCTGATTGGGCTTCTTTTGTTCCATTTATCTTTAGTGACATTCGCTTAAAGAAGAGGGGAGGCAAACGGGAAGGGGAGAAACACAGGGAGGAAAATAAAGAAAAGAATCAGGGGATTTCCAGTTAGAAAATAAACTAGTCACAGGGATGAAAAGTATGGCCTAGGGACTGTAGTCAATAATATCATAATGATGTTGTATGGTGAGTCCACTCACTGTGATGAGCACTGAGTAACTTACAGAACCACTGAATGGTTATGTCATACATCCAAAAGTAATATAACACTGTACATCAACTATACTTCAATGATAAAATGTTCTTTAAAAAAGAATTGTTATTGTTCTCCGTGTTCATGGCTATAAGAAAATCAGTTTGGGGGTGCCTGGGCGGCTCATCCGGTTCAGCGGACAGCTCTTAATTTCGGCTCAGGTCACGATCTCAGGGTCATGAGGTCGAGCCCCACATCAGGGTGTACGCTGGGCATGGAGCCTGCTTAAGATTCTCTCTCTCCCTCTCCCTCTGCCCCTCCCCTCCTTCTCTCTCCCTCTCTTAAAAAAAGTTTCAATTTTAAGACATTTTCTTTCCCACATACATTTTCCAGACACCAACTGTAATTCAGTACATTCATTTCCATTTCAGTAGAGAGTAAGCTTGACCGTGCTTTGCTGAGCTGAGAGCTGTGAGCCAATGGGACCAGAGAAGAGGGGAAAGCTGGTTCCCCCGAGGCCTGCTGCCTCCCCACCCTCGAATTTGGGTTTCCCAACTCATTGTCCCCTCTTTTCTCCAGGGACAATAGCACTGGTGACTGACACATCCACAGGCAGCCCTCAGAGCCAGGTTCTTATCTATACCACCATGGGGCCGCTAATTTGTCTGCCAGTCTTTGTTTTTTCTGAGAATCGTTTTCCTCTTCCTGAATCAGACCCAATATTTAGGGTAATGGAGCAGCCAACTAGAGTCCTCAGAGAGTGTTTAGTGCCTGTCCTCTCTTTCCATCCCTACTGCCCCAGCCCTTGCCCGAGTCAGCCAGCTCAGAACTGCTCTCAACCGCTTCCCCTATTCTGCCTCCAAACTATGGCCAACATAACTTTCTAAAATGTGTCTCTCACCACTCCACTCCTACTGTTCTTTTAAATATCTTTAAGTAACCAGGTTATGTGGGCTACTATTAAATAAATTAATTAGTATCTGTTAGTATCAGAGTTCCCATTATCTCGATTTCTTGTCTTCCTGGCCTTTACCATGATTTCAGTCTATCTTACTTATGGCTTTTCTTGCTCATCACTCCTACCACTGGAATGGAGCTTTCATTCTGTGAGGGTTTTCATCTGCCTGTCCCTAAAACAGTGGCTGACACATGTTAGATAACCAATATCGATTGAATGAAGGACTCTGTAAATCAAATTCTGTCAGCCATGGTTTTTTCTTTGTTTTCCAATAAATGAACTTTATTGACTTTTATGATTACAAATGTGATACATGCTTACTGCAGAGAGTCTGGAAAGTACAGAGAAGTAGAGAGAGGAAAATAAGAACACCCACAATCCCACCACCTGAAGGCAAACACTGCTCATAGAATGTTCGAACTATCTATGCCTGTTTAAAGAGCAAGAACTTTATCAAGAGTGCTGGTCACAAAGTACAATAGCCGAGGGGAGCGGGGGGCACTTAATTACTGAGGGAGCCACAAAGATAAGAGATAACAATTTGACACCAAGGGACAAAACAGGGGCCATAGACAAAAGATCAAGAAGTCAGAAGTTGACAACACAAGAACAAGTTGGGTTATGATAAGAGTGTAGTGAGATGGTGCTTGTCAATTAGCCCAGTACCAGTCACATAATACATAATCAATACATGTTAGCCACTACTATGATTACTCTTGTGGATCAAAACGAATGGTTTAAGATGGGGACTATAAACAGGGCAAGGGCCCTGGAGACCCATTTTAGGTGCATGAGTTGAGGCATATGAAAAGAGTGGTTTAGGAGTGGGCATCACTCTCTTCACAGGCTCCCCTGCTCAGTGAAATGGGACCAGGTCTTCCTCATGTTTGCCTGATGACACGTGGCAAGACACTCTAAGGTGTTTTGGAGGTAGGACATGGTTAATCCTGCCTAGACTTTTCTCTCAACCGGGAACTAGGACTGGTCTTGACAGCAATAGGAGTTCAGAACCTCATACACCAAGCACTCTCGAAGTCCACACTTCTGATTGTCAGGACAGGTCATAGGCATGTGGGGTAAAAGAGAAGGTCAAGTCGACATCAGGGAGTTAGGAGGGGGTGGGGGATTATGCCTGGAGCAGGGAGGCTGAGGGAGGAAGGCCACAAAGTTTATGATGTAACTGAATGGAATGGGTCCAGGAACGAGTCCTCAAGTTAGCAGCGGAGTCAGACATCACAGGAGAAGATTCCAGAAAGCATTACTTGTTGGTGGGGGCCTTGTGATGGCCTGTGCTCTGTCGAAGGTGGTCATGCAGACCCTCTTGAGGGTCTCCATGCTCTTTCAGGTAGTAACAGCGTTTGGGAACATGCTGGTGCTGGGAGTGAGAAAAACAGACAGACAAAAACCGGCAGAGGTAAGAGCCACACTTACTATGATGCTAAGGGGGTTCTGCCTGGATAACGTCAGTAACTAAGCCATTCAAGAAACTTGGCTACCGTACCACATGCACATAATGTGTGACTGAGGACTAGGCTGGCCAGATTCCCTAGTGACCTGGGTCCACAACACACGTGCCTGTAGGTAGGACTCAGCTCCCCCCAGAGATGATGCCTCCCTTGGGATAATTGGAGAGTTGGGCCCCCGATGGTTCCCTCAATCAGAAAACTTAGACCTTAAGCCATCCCAGCCCCTCCCCACCCCCAGGAACTTGGGCCAGGACATTGCTTCAAAGTGGTTAATATGCCCCCAATCACTGCATAGCCAGGCCACTGATGAAACTCTGGGTTGGGGGTTATGGGCTAGAAGCTCAATGCCTCCCACTCACCTCTTCCTTATTCTACCCAAAGGAGCAGAGTGCATTCCCCATCACCCCCCACCACTGCCCTTGAGTGTATTTCCCCTATCATTACCTCCTCAGTCTGCTGATAGGAGTTCAGTTCATTCTCCATTGCCTCCTCATTATTCCGTTTACAGGCTGACAGCAGAACCTGGCCAGAGCTGCCTGGGGAATCCTTCTCTTCAGCCAGCTGGCACTCGGTGTACAGGGACCTGTCTATCAGTTCCTTTAGGCTGCCAGCCACCTTCAGGAAGATCCGGCCCATTCTGGTGGTAACAGCTTCTGAGAGTCCTTCCAGAAACCTGGTCCGTAGAATGGCATCAGACCAAGACAAATGTCGGGCCAGCAGCAGGAAGTCAGTGGCGTACTGCCTGACTGACTTCTGGCCCTGCTTGGGATGGCAAAGAACAGCACTGAGGATGTCTATCTCGGACAGGGAGTCATATAAGCCCTGTGATCTGCTCAGGAAAGATCTGTTTTCATTGGAGAGGGGGTTGCCTACCTCCATCTGCAAGATGGACCACCTCTCTGCTGCCCCCAGATGAAGGGACACCAGAAACGCCATTTTCTCAGAGTCGTTCAAAAAGCCCTTCATTTGCTTCTCCTCATCAACCTCCATCTCCTCCTCCACAGAGCATGAGCCCCGGGCTGCCTCCTGCTCTTCTAAGAGGTAACAGAGTGCTGGGGTCAGCATGCCGAAGGATGGGACTTCCTGTGGTGTTGGCTTCCTTGTTTGGGCTCTTGTGGCAGTTGTGTGGGGTGTGGGCTTTGATCCAGATGCTGTGACATTGATGTGAGAGGCAGAGGTTTCTCCAGAATCCATGGCTTTGATTTCCAGAGTGGACATCATTCCGGAGGCTGTGGCTGCCATCTGGGGCGTGGACAGGGCTCCCGGGACTGGGCCCCTCACTGGTGGCACGGACATCCCTCCAGGCGCTGTGGCTCTCAGAAGTGGCGTGGACATCATTCCAGAAGCTGAGGCTCTCATTGGCGGCACAGGCATCCCTCCAGAAGGTGTGTATGTGGTTTGTGGCAAGGACATAGATCCAGAACTCGTGACTCTTGTTTGCAGTGTGAACACTGTCCCAGAGGCCATGCTTTTCATTAGCGGCACAGACATGTCTCCAGAAGCCATGGCTGACATCAATGGCATGGGCATGGTTCCAGGGGATGTGGCTCTCGTTAATGGCTTGGACATCCCTCCAGAGGCCATGGCTGTCATTTGCGCAGGGGCCATCTTTCCAGAGGCTGGACCTCTCAATATCTCTGCAGATACAGCTTCAGAGGCTGAAGGTCTCCTTAGTGGTGCGGACACGATTCCAGAGCCTGGGGCTCTTACCAGTGGCGGGGACATTACCCCAGAGGCTGGAGCTCTCATCGATAGTGTGCACATCTCTCCGGAAGCTGCAGGCATTATTTGCGGTGCAGACATTGCTCCAGAGGCTGGGCTTCTCATCAGTGGCAGGGACACCCCTCCAGAGGCCGTGGGTATCATTTGAGGCATGGACATCGCTCCACAGGCTGTGGATCTCATCAGGGGTGTGGACATGGCTCCGGGGACTGGAGTCATCACTTGTGGCATGGGCATCATTCCAGGGGCTGAAGCTGTCATTTGTGGAGTAGACATGGCCCCATACGCTGGGACTCTCAGAGATGTGGCGATCTCTCTGGAAACTGGGGGTCTCGTAAGTGGTGGGGACATCTCTCCAGAGGATGAAGCTCGGGTGAGCAGTGCAGACATCTCTCCAGGGTCTGGGGCTCTCATTAGTGGTGTGGGCAGCACCCCAGAGGCTGGGGCTCTCATTTTGGGTGTGGACATCATTTCTGAGGCTCGGGTTTGCATCTGCAGTGGGGAGACCCCTCCAGAGGTCATGGATCTCATGAAGGACATGGACATCTCTCCGGAGTTGTGGGTGCTCATTGGCTGACCGGGCATCTTTCCAGAGGCTGTGGCTCTCATTAAGGCTGTGGGCATCGCTCCAGGGCCTGGGGCTCCCATTAGAGGCATGGCCATAGTTCCAGAAGCTGCAGCTGTCATTTGTGGTGTGGACATGTCTCCAGAGGCCGGGGCTCTCATTAGTGGTGTGGACATCCCCGCAGAGGCAGTTTCTGTCATCTGCCGCACGGACCTAACTCCAGAAGTGGTGTCTCTCATTAGCATTGTGGAGATGTCTCCAGAAGCTGTGGTTGTCATTTGCTGCATGAACATTGCTTCTGAGGCTTTGGATGTCGTTAGTGGCTTGGACACTGTTCCCGAGGCCGTAGCTCTCATTTGTGGCAAGGACATCACTCCTGAGGCTGTGTCTCTCATTAGCAGTGGAGACATGGCTCCGGAGGCTTTGGCCATCATCAGTGGGGTGGACATTGCTCCAGAGGCTGAGGCTCTCATTTGTGACACAGCTGTCACTCCCGAGGCTGTAGCTCTTCTCTGTGGAATAGACATCACTCCAGAGACAGGGGCTCTCATTGGCAGTGTGGACATGGGCCCAGAGGCTGGGGCAGACAGTTGTAGCATGGACATTGTTTCAGAGGCTTGGACTGTCATTGGCTCTGTGGACATAGCCGCAGAGGCTGGGGCTCTCCTTAGCGGCGTGGACATCATGGCAGAGGCTGGGGGTCTCATTCGCATTGTGGACATTGCCCCACCAGCTCTGTCTTTCGTTAAGCCTGTAGACACCGCTCCAGAAGTTCTGGCCATGGTTAACTGTGTGGACATCACTCTAGAGGCCGCGGTTGACATTTGCTCTGTGGACATGGCTCCAGAGGTTGTGGCTGTCATCAGTGGGGCAGACATGGCTGCAGAGTCTGGGACTGTATTTAGCAGTGTTGGCATATTGCCAGAGGCCAGAGCTCTCATTCGTGGTATGGACCTTGCTCTTGGGTCTGAGGCCCTCGTCGGTCCTGCAGACATTCCTCCAGTGGCTGCTGCTCTCATTGCTGGAGTAGACATGCTTTGAGGGTCTAGATTTTGTGTTAATGGTGGGGGCATCACTCCAGAGTCTTGGGCTGACATCAGCTGGCTGGTCATCACTCCCGAAGTTAAGGCTGTCATGAGCAGTGGGGACATGGCTTCAGTGTCTGGAGCTACCTTTGGCAATGTAGACACCTCTCCAGCATCTGGGACCGCCAGGACTGGTGCAGACATTGCTCCAGAACCTGGCACTGACATTATCGGTGAAGACCCTACTTCAGGATCTGGGCCAGACATTAGCTGGGTGGAGATTTCCCCAGAGTCTTGGGTGCTCATTGGCTGGGTTGACGTTGTTTCTGAAGCGAGGGCTGACATTATCAGTGAGGATAAGGCTTCAGAGTCTGTGTCTGACATTAGCAGCGAAGATATCTCTCCAGAGGCCAGAGCAGTCATTAGGACTTTAGACATTGCTTCGGTGTCTTCGTCAGTAATTTGCAATGGTGACATTGCTTCAGAGCCTGGAGCTGGCATTGGCTGCTGCGTGGACATCACTCCAGGATTTATATCTGGCATTAGGAGTGGAGATATCTCTCCAGAATCTGGGGCCAGCATCAAGGGTGTGGACATCACTTCAGAGGCTGGAGTGTTCATTATCGGTGCGGACATCTCTCCAGAGGATGAAGCTGGCATTGCCAATGGTGATATCTCTGCAGAATGTGGTGTGGCCATTAGTGCTGTGGACATTGTTCCAAAGTCGGGAATTGTCATCAGCCCCGGGGACATTAATCCATAGTCTGAAGTGGATAGCAATGGGGAGAGTGTTCCAGAATCTGAGGCTGGCATGAGCAAGGGGGACAGCACTTCCACATCAGAAGCTGGCATGAGCAATGGGGACAGTGCTCTGGAGTCCGAGGCTTGCATCAGTGGTGGGGACAGCGCTCCAACATTTGATACTCCCATTAGAGGTGTAGACATGGTGTCAAAGGCTGGGGATGTCATCAACTGTGCAGACATCCCTCCAGGGTCTGACGCTGATGTGGAGACTGTAGGCTGTACTTGAGACTGTAAGATCTGCACCTCTGCTCTGGTCTCTATTATTGGTCCAGAGAAGGTTGTCCCCCTGTTCTGGGGCTCGACATTTTCCTCCCTCAGCATACTGTTGAATCGGAGTGAGCTTAAAGGTATCGACATGTCGGCCATGGCCACAAGATCAAGATCATGTAGAGAGAGTCCCTAAAGTGATGAGATCAAGGAGTCGTGCTGAAGCCCAAATGGCAAGAAAATCTGTAAACAGGAAACAAGTTTGGTAGTCAAAAGCCAGTATCAAAAAGATTGGGAGATAGACCAATGACTCGCGACCGGGACCTTGTCCGCGTGTTGCCAGATTCGTGGCACCAGAGATGGGCCTATCGGGTTAAAGGAGCTGTGCGACCGCGAACGGACTTAAAGCTGGAGCAAAGATCTCTTCCAGCCCTATTCTTTTCAAACCAATCCACTCAGTCCCAGAGCCCAGCACAGCCTCTCCATTTCTAAACGCTATAAATGCCAGCTAGCTCTGCAGCCAGGAGCCTCAGCGTCCCAGAACAAATGAAGCGGCAGCGCCACCTTGTGGGAAACTGTGAGAAGTGCAATCTCCCTCTCCCACCAGAGCACTCCCAGCCAAGGCACTGGGGGGACCTGCAGGAGAAAACTTTTTGCCCCGGGGCTGATCATTAGTTCTTAGGGCTCACTGAGTCCTGTCCAGGGGTTTAATCCCCATTTTGCTACTCTGATGGTCCTGAAGGTCCCTCTCAGGAAAAAGCAAGGCATTTATCTGATCCATGAGCTGAAAATCCTGTTTAGTATCACAGCATTTTGTGAACCAAAAATCCTGTCTATTATCATTTTTATTACTGACAAATGCAGCAACCACTACGACTACCATGGGTTGCTCACTTAGTGTGTTCCAGGCACTACACTTAGGCAACTGCACACAAACTCCAAACTGTCTAGAAGGTACAGGGATTTGCAAGCATTATCCTGTTTGAACCTTTCACCCTGTGTGATAGTATTATTATTCCCATTTTCCAGTTTTCTCAGTTTAGCCAGGGTTTGGGGCTAAATAGGGTCACAGTGACAGTAAAAACTGTATGGTCCTTATGGTCACTCCCTCCTCGGTGTTGTCTAGAACTTTGGCATCCCTAACACTGCATTAAGTTGCCGTTCTGACATCACCTGAATAGGCTACAGCATGTACAGATTTCAACTTTCTCTGATGACACACAGGTGGACAATCCCAGAGTTTCACCCCTCCTCCAGTCCGCCCCTATAAGCAGCCCCAAGGGGGGCTTCTTGGCACTTAGCTTGGAAAGCAACACGTACATTACGCAATGTTGACGCACCCCCGCGGCCTGCCCATGCCACAAATGGAACACTTGCTTATTTGGGACAATGTCACAAAAGTCATCAATCTCGTGGCATTGTGCCTCCATAATGATAACGAGAATACTAGCAACAAAAATACCAACAGTGAACATTTCCTAAGCATGCGCTGACTGGCAAGCACCCCGCTAGGCACTTTAAACACATCATCTCATTTAGTCCCCACAACGTCGCTAAGAGATTTCAGCACTCCATCTTCATCAGTGAGGTAACTAAGGCCCAGAGAAGCTTAATAACTTGCCTGCTGTCACACAGATTGCTGGGTATGTTCAATGCCAGAGCCCCCTACTATGGCATAATGTGCTATCTCACTGTGCTAGAATGAGCCACCTTGTCTGCCTTTTCTCCTTCTTAGTCACATCACCAACAAAACCCCACCACCCACCACCCCCATCACCAATCTCCAGCCTGAACAGCCCCAGAAAGGGGCATGGGAAGAAAAACATTAGCCTCCTACTAACACCTTGGTTGCCCTAATAATTGGCACAATGGGAAAGATGAGTCAAAAGAGCATTCATAGATGTCCACTTCCCATCTTCAGAAAAATCCCTGAACATGCTACAGTTCCCCACCAGGCAAAACCCGGAAAGATCTTACCTTGCCAGTTAGGGAGAAGAGAGTATGTCCTCTGCGCCCCTGGCTCTTTGGGTCTAGCCAATTTACTTATGCCCCATGCCCAGCAGTTCATTAAAGTAAGACCCAGTACCAGCAGCTGTTCTCTGCAATCTCCCTTAGCTATCCCCTGCCACGCCCCCCTCCTGCCCGCCAGCCAGCCAGCCTGCCCGCCCACCCGCCCCACTGCTCCTGACTTGCTAGTGCTTGCTCCGTCTCTCTGGTCCCGGATTCCTGCCTCTATATAGGCTCTGACATTTGCCTCTGGCCGCCTTTCATTTGACAGCCCTCCAGAAGCTCCGCTTTAGCACTTGGCCTATGCAACTCCACCCCTCTTCCCCCTCACCCCCAATAGTTGCGCCAGCCCCCTCTGCCCGCCTCTGGCTGTCCCAGAGAAAAAGAGGAGATTCACGCAATTCCAGAGATGAGACAGAAATGAGACATATCCTCTGCGGCTGAGTAGACCCAGGAGTCTGGGGAGCCAGGCTGCGATGTGGAAGTGTGGGCAGAGGGGGAGGTGTTGGGAGGGAGAGGTAAGGGGAACTGGGGCTGGAGGCTGAGTGCAATGATCAGGAGAGTTTCTGATTTGGGGTGCAGGGAAACCAGGGTTTGAAAGGATGGGCCGTGGGTGCTATTAACAGAGGCCTGCCACGGTAATAATAAAAAGCCAATTTGCCCCCATGTCAGATACCCGGAGGGAAATCTGACAACCCGTGTTCCCACCACGGGGCTAGAATTTGACGGCCAAGGCTCTGGAGTGTGCGGCCAGCCGGCATGAAAAGCACACCAGTCCTGAGCCTACCAGGTGAGGGTTTGCTCACAAAAGCAGTCTCCCACCTGCTTTCCACAACTGGGGCACAAGGTCAAGGTCAAACTAGCAGAAAGGTTTACCAGAGCCCTCAAACTTTCGGAATCACGATCCTTTTAACCACCAGAGTCGGGGCAGAATTGGTCCCTGAGTCCTCCCACAAGGCAAAGACTTCATGTGAAGCCCAGGTAGATAGGGATGCAGAGTCTGAGGGTTGGTGGCAGGAGGCATTCAGGTCATTTGTAAACCATCCCATGCTCACCGTTAGCCACCAACACTACCCAGACAGTCAGGCTAAGCTAAGCACACCTACGAGGCAGGCGCTGATGCTTAGAGAAATTGCTACTGAGTCCCAGAGCTAGTCAATAACAAAGCTCCTACTGGGGCCCTGGGTCGATGAGGACCCCCAGATCATTTCCTCTCTTTGGAATCAGACAAGTGGCTAGAAAGTCTCCAAGCATTCGACTCACCGCCACCTTCCTCCTCCCACCCCCACCAGTGGCTGACTTATGGTGATAATAATCATTATCGTAATAGTAATAATAATACCACCAACTGACTTTGATTGAGCTCGTCCCATATGCCAAGAACTGGGCTGAGGGCTTTACATTCTCTCATTTGACCCCGTGAGCTCTGTCCTATTAATTCCCATGTTACAAGGAAGAAAACTGAGCTCCAGTGAGGGAACTGCCATGACCACAAGCACACAGCTCTGTTGGACCCCAGAGCTCCTCCCTTTCCCCTAAACCAAAAGATACTCCCAGGAAAGCCGACAACAGCAACAACTATGTACCTCACCAGGAAAGCAAGCATTTACTGTGCCAGGCCCTGTGCCAAGCCCTTTATGTACAGGGTCTCGGTTACTCATAACAACTCTACGAGGCTGATATGATCATCACCTTCATTTCCAGATGAGGAACCAGAGGCACAGAGAGGTTAACTAGTTTTCCCAATGTCACACAGCTAGAAAGCACGGTTGTTTAGGATCATAAAATTTTGGCAATGACCTCAAATGCCTGTGTTAAAACACTTTATTGAATTGTTAAACAAATTGTGGTGGATCTGTAGCAGCCATTGAAACTGGTGAGCTGATTTTTATAAGATAACTACCTATATTTTTGCACTGAAAAAATACAGTCTGGACACAGAGCAAAATATTAACAGTGACCGTACTTGAGTGGCGGGATTAAAGGGGATTTTTACTTGTCTTTTTCTTATCTGTGTTTTCTCGTTTGTCTATAACGGACCAATATTACTGGTGTTCTAGGGGAAAAATGTTTTCTTTTTCAAAAAGGTGTGTTCCCCTGGGGTTCTATGTCTAGCCCTCTCTCCTGCTCTCCCGACAGGCTCTCTCTAGGGATTCCCAACATCTCCCCGACCCAAGCAACCTTTCTCTCCCAACACACTTAAGGCTTCCACTACCTGGCTCCTCAGTCAGCAGTGACCTCTGAAAAATATCTCCAATGGCTTACAGAAATATCTCCAATGGCTTACAGAAATATCTCCAATGGCTTACATTTCTTCTTATTTTGTTCTGCTCTGTTTTGTTTTGAAAAGAAATTTCTCATTTGTCCAACTTTTATTTCTACCTGATAATTATACAAATAATCAAGGAATAAAAACTGGAAATCCTACATGCAGATAAAGCGAGTCCCAATCCTACCCCACCCCCTATCCCCTCAAGTCCCATTCCTCCGTCTGTTCACAGTTGGGTGTGTCTCCTTCCAAACTTTTTCTAGCTGCAATGGTATTCAGAGTTCATATCATGCAATTGCTTGCAAAACCCAGTGTGTGCAAAGAGCTACAGTTGGAAAACCATTCTGGCACTGGCCACTCCAGGATTCCAAGTTCTGGTCTATGGTGACTCTTCGTCATCAGCCTCCTTCGAAGGAGGCTAGCGAGAGAGACACGGCCCTCACTGCACGCTCTGTCCATTTGGGGCACAGACTTCCATTTTATTAATGCCAGTGTCTCTCCGAACACAGAGAGGGGAGGCCTTCTAAGGCAGGAAAAGCCCAGAAATTGCTTCTTAGCATCTCTGAGGTTCCTCACGTCCTGCCCAGTCTGCACTGATCAATACAGCTAGGAGGTGTCTTGCTCCTGCCGCCTCACAAAAGGTAATTGAGTTTGGGGGATTGCATGGCTAGCTGCTCGGGGAAATAAGAATAAACAAGAGACGGTTCAATATGTCAACAAATAGCTTTCTGGCTCTTGAAAATAAACCTTTGCCTAGATTCTCGACAATATGCTCTCCCCCAGCCCCAGCAAACAGGCGCCCAGATAACTGAAAATAGACCACCTCGGGATTAAGAAATACCTGGTCGACTTCAGAGTCTTTTGCCTTCCCTGGTCAATTAGGGAGGAAGAAACCCTCCTGGCCCCACCTTGCTCCCCAACAGCCCTGACACTTAAAATGCCCACCTGGCTCTTTATAAATAGAGGAGTGGGAGGGGGGTGGAAATAGCCAGCATTTACAGAACGCTCACCCCGCCAGGCAGTGTGTTAAGCACTTTGCATACATTACATTATTTCTTGCCCCATAAACCAATGAAGTGGGTTTTTTAAAGCCCCCCTTTTATAAATCAGCTAAGGAACTGAAGTAGAAAGAAAATAAAATCAAGTAACTTACCTTGGCTCTCAGCGGAGAGAGTGAAGCTGTGCTTGTCACTCGGGTCTGTCTGACTCAGCTGGTGCTCTTAACTCACGGGAGAGTCACAACACTGTCTTCAAGTCTGTGAAGGGCTGTCATATGGAAGAGAGGGTATGTGTGTTCTGGGTAGCTCCAAAGAGAAGGATTTGACTGTTAGTTGGGAATTACGCTTTCATTGCATGTGCGGCAAATTCCCCAAACAACATGTATATGCATGTCCAACTCTATAGGGAAAATTATAAGAAGAGCAAACGGAACTGCTGTCTTGAAGGGTCTGTGGAATTGGAGAGAACAGGAGGGATACCGGAGGACTGCAAATGGGCAGCGTCCCAATTTTCTTAAATAAGGAAACTAGAGACCGGTATACTGTAAACTCCAGAGCTGTAAGCTTGATGTCAATCCTCGGAGAGATTCTGCTGCAGATTATGGAGCAGGTAATTTATAAGCACTTAGGGCATAAGTGGTCATAGGACATACCCAGAGCGGCTTCTCAGACTCACAGCCCTTGCAAAGCAAAGAACTGGGGGACAGACCGTGGGCTGCCGGATTTTTATTTTTTTATTTTTTCCCAAGGAAAGACATTAAGAACGAAAACCAAACAATCCCAAGTTATCATTTCAGAAAAGAAAATAGCAAAAGCTTACTTTAGACATCAAAAGAGAAGGCAGTGCTCTCAGAATAAAGGACAGTCGTTGAAATAAAATAGATTTCACTTTACAAAACGTGGACTACATAGTCCTCGGGCTTTCTCTTTGCACAGAAGGCTGCTGCAATTTTCCTGGAAGGCGGGCACTTGTCCAGGGACCTGCTTTAGGGACTCACTCAGAGCTAAAATATCAATACAGGTAAGATCAGATACAAATACGACAGAAAGTCTCTCTGGTCAGAAGAGGGAAGAGCAGAGTTTGACCTTAGACTAAGCGAGGACGCTAACGTTAGATAAAGAAAGTGTGCGCAGGAACAAACGTGAGAGACATAAAAGCTGCCAAGCGCAGATTCAAGCCCAGCTGAGGCGAGTCTTAGCCAATACATCTGACCTATGCCACCCCTTGGACGACGCAGCCCTCATGTCTGATACGTGCCTGATGCCATTAAGCCCTTGTACCACAAACCAGTTTCCAAATGAAGGCTCTCCAAGCCTCTTTCAGACTGTAACTTGTCTTCCCCAGGCAGAGTTCCTAAAAGGTGGATCAATTCAAAACCAGTTCAATACCATTACCAGAGTGGGGTACTTTGCACAGCGACCTAGAAGGAGGTCAACATTTTTATCAATGTCGTCAATAAGGGCACAAATGGAAATCATACACAATTATTGGAGGGCTGAGAAGACCCGCCACGAGCAGCCTAAGAAGTTAGGTTTACATTTTAAATGTTGTGGTTTACAATCCACTCTCTGGGCGCATGGGTGGCTCAGTGGGTTGAGCCTCTGCCTTCGGCTCGGGTCGTGATCCCAGGGTCCTGGGATAGAGCCCTGCGTCAGGCTCTCTGCTCAGCGGGGAGCCTGCTCCCCCCCCCGCCTGCCTCTCTGCCTACTTGTGATCTCTCTCTCTGTGTCAAATAAATAAATAAAATCTTTAAAAAAAAACAACAATCCATCTCTCCATACTTGGTCATTTTCTCTCCTGTGCTCTGTTGCGCATGCACTAAGTTCTGGCAATTTGCGCTCCTCGTGGAAAGTGCTTAGTGAACACATGTTAGCTGTGAGCTTCGTACCTTGCAGAGTAGATAGGGTCTTCTGGACAAACTGCTGAGCATTCATCTCAGTCCTGTCAGTTGACATTGACCTTGTTCCTGAAGGTGAGGGCAGAGCAGTATACTTGACCTTGTTCCCATACTTTCCCACACTGTGTCTCTCCAAGTGTGGTCGGGAGCCTCTGTGTTAGCCGCCCCCTAAGAGAACTGTTACAATGGAAATGCAGATTTGGGGGGCGGGGGGGTAGGAGGGGGGAGGAGCATTCCACTTTCCCACAGACTTGGTAGGTCTGGGATGGAGCCAAGGAATCTGCATTTTGACCCAAGCGATTCTGCCTGACGCACCCTAGAGTTTAAGAACCATTGGCTTAGAGGCATCGTGCAGCCTGATTTTTCCATCTGACAAGCCTGGGCTTCGACCCCAGCATTTAATGACTCTGCCTCAGTTTCCTTGTCTGTAAAGCAGGGAGAGTAACAGCACCTACCTCACAGGCTCTTGGAATGTTTTAAACAACAAAACATGTGTCAAGTGTCTGGCACTTAGGTGAGGCTCAGTAATCTCTCCTGGTCCTGCTTTATTCATGGGCCCTGCGTCTCTGTGTTCAGCTTCCGCTCCAGGTGCCAACTGTTCCCTCTTTCTAGGGCTCATATTCAAACTCCCCAAGCGCCAGACTCTCATTGGCCCAAACTTTGTCACCACTGTGCTTGTTGGGCAAAGTTCTCATCCTGAGATCCCTCATAGGCTGCTTGCCAGCCTATAGAGTGACTGCTCTTGGATCAGATGCCCTCTCCTGGCTCAATCGGCTATTGCCAGGGGGAAGCCGGGTCACGTGGTACCAAACATAGCCACCTATTCATAAGAAACTGCTACTTCCCTGAGCTAGGGTCTGTGGATGGAAACTCCTTAGAAGGGGCCCGTGGGTGTGGCAGGAATTCTGAGGCTCAGCCCATCCAGTACACCTAGACTTCTCATTTATCCAGCCTGCCAAAGGAACGAAGCGTTCAAGTTCACTGAAGTCTCTCTTGAATTCTGACTTTTCCTCTCCATCAGGCCAGGAATGCCAGTCTTCGAAAAACAACAAGCTACTGCCACCACTGCCACCACCACCACCACAACCACATTAACCCTAAAATGAGACCGTCTGTTTCTAGAAGTCGTCTTCCAGTTCCCAAAGCACTTTCGTGTCTGTTTCTTCATTGCACAGCTTGCAAACTGGCAGTCCCAGGCAAGATCCAGACTGCTGGCAGATTTTATTTGACCCGTCCAATGTTTCTGAACATTGTGTAATTACTCGCCAACATTGAAAAGTCAGGAGACTTCCTGTAAAAAGCAGTACCCACCCAGCTACCTCTGAAGCTGAATTATCTGGGTTAGAACCCCAGCTCTGCCTCGTATCAGCTTTGGGACCCTGGGCTAATGATTTGACCTCTCTGAGTCTTGGGATGATAACAGTAATGTCCATCTCACAGGGTTATGGATCTAATAAATGAGTTTAGGCATATAAACTACTTAGAACAATACCTGGGCATGGCAAGCAGTAAATATTTGTTTCTTTTTTTAAAAGACTTTATTTGAGAGAGAGGGCACTTGAGCAGGAGGGCAGAGGGGCAGAGGGAAAGGGAGAAGCAGACTCCCTGATGAACAGGGAGCCCGATGCGTGGCTCGAACCCAGGACCATGAGATCATGACCTGAGCCAAAGGCAGATAGATGCTTAACCAACTGAGCCACCCAGGCACCTCTGTTTGTTTCTTTCATTCATCTACAGTGACTTGCCCGCCTTTCTAATAATCACAAGATTCCAAAAATTGAAATTTTATGGCAAGTTTGTTTGGTGGCAAAATGGGGCCTGAATAGACAGGCTATTCACTTATCCCAGTTATAAATATTAATGTATTTGGGCACAAGAGACTGCCCCAGATCTCACTAGGGGTGTTATATAATAGAAATGTACCCTACCACTTTCCTTAATCCAAAATTCCTGAACTTTAAAAGATACCTAGCTGCAAGGGTTTCAGACAAGGTATTGTGTACCTATGCCATTATTAGTTGGTATACCTACTTGACAGATGAGAAAAATGGAGCCACTAAGCACTAAACAACCAGCCAAAAATCCCACAGCTTGGAGGCAGAAATGGTACCGACCCTTAAGCATAAAGCCCACAGTGCCTAGTATGCATGCTGAGGCAGGATGCTAGTGCCTTTTTGGAGGGTCCCCCGAAGAACCGGAGAATGCCACCATTTACCAAGAGTGGGAAGCCTGGGCCAGAGTAGCATTCTTCTGACTCTTTGCATTAATCTTTACTATACACCGTTGCATTAGGGTTAGGATGGGGATTGTCATTATTTGTATTTTACAGAGCCAGGAGCTGGGTCCAGAGAAGAGAAGTGACTTCCCCAAAGTCACACAGCAAAAGTCAGGCAAGCTGGTACTAAACACTAACTTCTGTGCTTTATCTTCAACCCACGAGGCAGGTCCAAGAAAGACAGGTGCTGAACTTTCTACCCTATTGTCTGCAGATTATCCTAAAATTCTCGACAGACCTGATGAAAGGAATGAGAGTCTGTTTAGGTGGGGACCTCATTCTTCCCAGTACCATTGGCAACAATGTATAGATGATGCAGCCTGATAGAAAGACAGAGATGGGAGATTTCCCAAATCCCAAGAAAGTCACAGAACCCCTACTATTTGCTCTTTTCTGTTGATTTTTTTTAAAGATTTTATTTATTTATTTATTTGACAGAGAGAGAGGGAACACAAGCAGAAGCAGAGGAGTGGGAGAGGGAGAAGCAGGCTTCCTGAAGAGCAGGGAGCCCGATGTGGGGCTCCATCCCAGGACCCTGGGATCATGACCTGAGCCAAAGGCACATTCTTAACGACTGAGCCACCCAGGTGCCCCATCTTTTCTGTTGATTTTTTTTCTTTTTTTTTTTTTCTGTTGATATTTAAGAAGCCGACATTGACTTATGCCAAAGGCGCCAAAGGTAATGAAAAATCTACTGGAAAGGGAATTCCACCAGTTATGAAGCATTACCTTAAAGAGACCTTTGCCCACTTATCAGTTCCCTTGTTTGAAATGCAGAAAATAGAGGGTTGCTATTTTATATTGTTAGCACATCAGAGTTCTGGGAATGAAAGCAACATCCCCAGGACCTCTTGCCAGCCCCCTGCCTCAGCACAGGCAAGCCTTCTGACGCTGCCACCAACTCAAGCAAGTTGGAAAAGAGAAGGCTAGACCGTGCCCCAGGTGACCTTGTGCCTCTCCTAAGCTCATGGCTGGAGTTCCTCCTCCCCCCAACAAATCCGCACTTTGATCACACACCCACAGCGACCCAGATCTTTGAATTCAGCAATTCTTTTTCAGGTTTTAGCGAGGCATTGGCAGCCTGAGCTATTTTGGGACACTTTCTCTGCTGTAGATGCCACTTTCGGAATACGCCAGGAACATGTTAAGGACCTGGAGCTCGCAGTCCTGGACCCATTTTCAGGCTCTCTCACGCTCTCTTTTTCTCCGGGCTGATCTTGCGGAGGACAGATGCTCTTGCCAACCTAATCCCGGGAGCCTAACTACCTGGCCCGGCCACAGGCTCCAAGAGGCATTGTAGCTGCCAGCACCCTCACGGTCAGGGGCCATGGAGGCACCAGGCAGCCCAGAGAGACAGATGTCCTAGAGGGGTGGTCTGAGTGTGCGTATGGACTGAAAAACCAAGGGCTGGAGGGGGTTTGGAGAACGACAAGATTTTGCAAGCATCTTCTGCTTCCAATCATCACTTCCTAATCTGATGCAAGTGACTCGGCAGGCATTCAGGAGCCTGTGGTCTCCATTTTCCTGCCCTAAAATCCTCTGCACCTGTAAGTACCGGGGCTCACTGCCGCTCACGCTGGCTTTCAGGGAGGGGGTGGGGGGTCAGGGCCTTGGGGAAGGTCATCTAATTCTAATCTAATTCAGGTGTGGACAGGCCTGTGGCGTTGGAAGAATTCCTGACACCCCCCCCCCCCCTGCCCGAACTGCTTCTTTAGTTGGGAGAATGAAAATGCCTCTTTGTTCTTTCCCGAGCCCCCAGCATACCAGAAACTTCACCCGTCCTTCAGGGTCTCCTGTTCATTGGTGTTGTACACACCTAATTTCTCATGTTGGACTTAATGGGAGAAGCACACCCCGGGCATTTGAATTTCTTAAATGCCACCACAGCTACGACTGTGGGCACAGCCCCTGCTGGCTTCTCCATCTTTTATGCAGCAATTTGCTAAAATAGTGAAAGATGTGGTAACTGAGAGGGTATAAATGAGAATTTAGAAACTCTTGCATGGTGAAAAGGAGGAGCAGTGTGGTGCAGCGCTGTTAGAAAGGCTCCCACAATGGGGAGGCTCCATGCTCTGCAGTGAAATGGTTCCTTTCACTGCCTTCCTATTTTAATGGAAAGAGGCCAAAATCGCCTACAGGCTCCCCAAGAAAGGAGCATTTCTGATGCTTTTATTTACCACTTTCCTCAGAGGCTGGACTGTCTCTGACCAGCCTGTCAGTCCTGAAGCAGCTCCACAGGGGGGACATTCAGCCCCTCTTTTGGGGGACCACTGAAGTTGCCTCAAAATGGCCCAGGAAAACAGAGCCAGGCCCTGTTACCCGGTCCCCTCCACCCCCTGCCAACACCAAAACTCAATCATCCTTCAGGGACAGAATTCATCTGGAGGTGAGGGTGAGGAGCGTCTCTGATAGAAAGTCATTTGGAAAATGGGCCATGAACCCCGCTAGGCACAGTGTCCTTCTAGGCTTCTGTAATGACTTCCTCAGCCATGAACAAGGACAGGAGAGGCCGGGGATCTTGCCCTGTTATTTCTACATGGCACCATCGAAGGAACACTGTGTTTAGCATAAGATGCCTAAAAGCATAAGATGTTCATTAGACCAAGACTGGCTACCTTCAATCTCTCAGACCGTTAATTCTGGCACTGGAGGAATTAAAACAGGAAATTCACCTTGTGTCTGGTGGAGACTGAATGAGTTCTCAGGCTCTACAAGTGAACTGGCCTCAGGAGGAATTTGGTTTTGCTTTGATTGCTGCCTATTTGTGTGGTCTTTGGTAACTCAGGGAGCTTCTCTGCCTTCCTCCTTGCAAAGAGCTCTGAGAAAAAGATGCTTGGATCGTGGAAGTTAATGGTCTGGAAGACTTTTGTCAAAGCCTTGAGTGCGGACGGGGGAGGAGTTCGCCCTATGTGATGGATTCTGATTTTAACCAAAATAATCCAGGCTCTGGCTTGGCAGTAACCTGAATTTTATGTCTGCCTTATGGCATTCCAGGAGTATTAAGAACGTTCCCTTGCCCTTCCAAATCTCTCCCCATCCACTCCCAAGGACTTGAAAATTCTTAAGTACATAATTCCTTTGACTCGGGGCTTTGGCATCAGTTAAAATGCCAACCTCTTGGGGAGGGTCAACCTGTTAAGCTTCACCTGGATGCATCCCATCCTGATAGCAGCTTCAGATAGAAGGAAGAAAAGAGACGAGGAACAGGAGATCACTGTAGGTACAAAGATGAGTCCCAGCACAGGGATCTAAAAACAGAACCCTGGCCAAGGCCAAAAGTACCAAGAAGCTCATCTAGAAAAAAACAAAAACAAACAAAAAATGAAATTTCTATCCTCGCTACAGTGGAGTACAAAGCAATTGACAGAGGCAGAGACTCAGGACTTGGGTAATAAGACAAAGACCCACTTCATGAAACTGGGGTACAGGGAGGAGGGAGAATCCCACATACTGAGCCACTGAACTAGGTCCCTCTAAATGGTGAAAAGACCTCAGCGCAAAGAATCAAACAGATTGCATACCCATCTAGATGGCTGCCCCTCAAACTTGGCACTTCTCCAGCCCAGAATGGTGGCCCTATGGAGGGGGGCACACAGGAACTTAGGCTTTGAGACTCTGTTCCCACCCTTTCTTTCCCCTGGGACCTGGGCTGAACTCATACCTCTGGGGATTCACGATCGATAAAGTGACCCACCTTGTTCACCAAAAGCTGTAAGGCATCCCCCTCTTCCCACATCCTTCCTAGGGCTTAGTGGACAGAGTTTTGGAGTAAAATTGACTGGTTTTAAATCTTGGTTCTGCCACTTGCTAGCTGTGCAGCCTGGGGCAAGTCATGTAATCTATCTGAGCCTCATCTGTAAAATGGGCACAATAGTAATAGGATCTAGCAGAGAGTGCTCAAACGAGCTGATGCCAATAGAGCCCAGCACAGTGCCTGGTACAGAGCAAGTACTTAACAAAAACCAACAGTGTCTAAGATCTCCAGCTCTCTACTGTATGCACCATCATCTGAGAATGAATAGAACAGGAGATGGTCTTGGGCAAGGCAGGTCTAACACCGTAGATTTTCGGGGAGGCTCACCATTTCCTTAAAGAAGCCCTCTGCTCCTTTTCCTCCAAGTCCCACAAAGTACGAGTGTCCCCAAGCCTTTCCTCTCACCAGTTCTGCCTCTACTCCATTCCCCAGCTAACTAGATGGCATCTCTGCCAAGCATTCATGAAACCCTTCCCCGGACTTCCCCTAGGCACACCATCTGAGCATCGCTACCCACTCCCTAGTGGTGCAAGAGACTCCTTTCTGGGAGGAAGGCTGCAGGTCCCAAACCACTAACAAAAAGGAAAAGGGTCCCACCTAAAACTCTGTCTGGTTCCGGGGAAGCTCAGTGCAGCCAGAGCATGGAGAAATACCGAGCCCTCAACCATTTCTCTGGCCCTCCCTTCTCACTCCCCCCTCCCTCGGGACACTCCCTTGTCTGGGCTCCAGGGTGCTCCAGCTTCAAGAAGCTTTCCTTCACTTTCTCTCTCTACTCCCTCCCCACCCTCTCCCGAGGATACAGAATCCACTCTTTTTGCAAGGGGTGTGGTGGCAGAAAGAGCTTTGCTTTCTGTGCAAGCATGCCCTCAGCGTGCTCTCTGCATTCTAGTCCTCCCAGCTTCTCCGCTTGGCTGGGGGTGGGGGTGAGTGAGGAAGGGGAGGATGGACCCTGAGGCATGCTTGTGGCACCTCTAGGATCAGAAGGCAGACCTCCATCCTCTCGAAGATAAAGCTACTATCTCCATAGAGATACAGAGTCTCTGGGTCTGGGGCTCATTTCTGGAATGGACAGGTTTAAAAAGCTCCCCATGGGGGCACCTGGGTGGCTCAGTGGGTTAAAGCCTCTGCTTTCGGCTCAGGTCGTGATCCTAGGGTCCTGGGATCGAGCCCCGCATCGGGCTCTCCGCTCAGTGGGAAGCCTGCTTCCTCCTCTCTCTCTCTGCCTGCTTGTGATCTCTGTCTGTCAAATAAATAAATAAAATCTTAAAAAAAAAAGCTCCCCATGGACCACACCTGAAGAAAGAGTATGCTCCCTCTTGTGGAAGGGCGCAGGAGGCAGGAAGGGCAAAGTCACAGGATGCCTAGAACTCTCCTCAGCCTATAGGACTCTCTCCGGGAAAACACGTAACTGCCTTCTGAGTCCCGGACCTTCTCTGGCTGCATCACAAGTACCCCGAGCAGGGTCTGCCCACCTAAATCACCCCGAGGTGCCAAATGGACAGAGAGTCTTTATCTCAGAGGTGTTTGGAGCTGGCTGGGACTATAGATAGTAATAACACATATCTCGTGGTGGTGTTCGTGTGGAATTAGGAGTTATACATCTCGAACCATGCAAACAACCACTACTATTGTTACTATAAATATTATATATATGCAGAAACAGGGTCTGTGATCCTCATGAAATAAATGAGTTCATGCGTGTAAAGTGTTTAGAACCATTATTGGCGTGGTCCCGGAGATTCAACAGAGAAATCTGTAGATGTCTTCAGGGTTTCAGGGAGGCCAAGGCCAGTCTGGAGACATCGTTCTGGGGGAAGAGTTGGTCAGCCATCGTGCAGAGGCTCAGAAAGGAGATGGTAGTTTGGGGTCTCCTACAAATTCAGAGTGTGACTAAACCTCTCTTGCCTAACTTGTCATTCTAGATTTGCGGGATTATGGGATTTGGTTATGGGGCCTGCCGGGTCTAATTAAAGTTTTAGGACTCTTAGGAAACCGGCTGTGGTTCGAGCAGCCTGGATCTTTAAGAAGGCCTCGTGAATGTCCTCCCAACTCCTTAGCACTGAAGACTCAGTTGTTTGCACTGAATCTTCCCGAGGTCATTGGACAGCTGTGGAATCTGTCTGTTCTATCCCAAATGCCCAGGCGTCCCAAATGCCCCCCACTCCCCACCCACTCCCATCAAGAATTCAAAAGCTGAGATGACTGTCCTTTCCTTGGCTCATGGCCCCTGTGTGGAAATGAGTTCTGTACACGGAGCACCTCCCTTTGCCCTGGAAAATGGCCACTGCTCCTGACGGGAAGGGAGGAGGTTTCTGGAAGGAGCTGGAAAGAAAAGCATCTTCTCACCCTGGGCTGGTGTCCCCCACCAAAGGTTCACCCGGCTCTGTCCCCAGCCCTTGCCCTGGAGGAGTAGATGGGAGAAGAGACACTCCGTCTGGTCCTATGGTGCCAACCAATGCCTCTTGGACCTTGGTGGCTTCTTTGCCTCCATCTCTCACCTGCTTCCTGCAGGACATGTCTGTGCACAGGTCCTGCTGGCATCCATGTCCCAGCCAAACTCATCACCTGCCTCCACTCATTCTGCCAACTGATAGTCTGTGTTCCCCGTCTTGGTTAACCATTTTCCCACAGACCCAAGCCACCACCTCAGGGTTGTTGTCACCGTCTCTGTCTCCTTGACCTTCCATGACACCCAGCCTGTGGTTTCTCCATGTGGACACATCCCTGGAATGGCCCCTCTTCTCTGTTCTCACTGCCACAGTCCTGGTCCAGAGCACTTGCCACCTCTTCCCAGAATCCTTGAGATGGCCTCCCAATGGGTCTACCAGATTTGGGCTTCTCTCCCTTCCTGAAAGGGTTGTGTTCCTGGGCTGTCACTCCCCTGCCTTACTAAAAACTTCTAATAGCTCCCTATGGCTCACAGAACAAAATGCAAAACTCTCAGCTTGGACAACAAAGCCATGGATTAAGCTGATCCCAGCCCCCTTTCCCACTCGCTGCCACTGCTGCCAACTGCACACCCCACACCAGTTGTCCCGCCCTCCGGAACACGAACATTCGCACAGATACTGTTCCCTCTGCCTGGAATGTTTTGCCCCACCCTCCACTGCTCCTCCTGGAAAAACCCTCCATCCCTCTGGATCCACCTCCAACATCCTTCACTTGTGACTTCTCCTTCACTTCCCCAGATACCGGGTCACAGTGCCCCCAGGCTACATTTCTCGACAATAGCACCCATTGGACTATGAGTACTGTGTGTCTCAGTCCCTCCTACTATATGGAAAGATCCCCAAAGGCTGCCTGGGACCATACTGGGCTCCCTTTTGGACTCTCAGTATTCCCCCAGGCTTGGATACGCTAAGCTGTTCATTTCCTCATTTTTAAGTTGCGGCTAAAAATAATAGTTGCTATTTCCCGGAGCTGTAAGGATTAAATGAGATAGTGTATTTCATATTTGTGCAGGTAACAATACGAAGATGTTGGTGAAAAGAAAGAATAGTTAGCATCCATTCAGCAATCCCTAGGGGCTAGACACCGTCCTAAACTCTTTGCATAGATGAGTCAGCTCATCAACAATAAATGTGTTGATCAATGGAAACTGATGGATTGATTGGGTGTATGTGTGGGTATCCATCGGTATGACATCATACAGATGACATATATCATAACCCATGTGCTCCTCACTGTGCCTGACACTTAGTGGGGACTCTGGTTTTTCCTTTCTTTCCCCATCTTTCTATCTTTCCTCATTAGCCTCCATCACCGCCCCCCCCCCCCCCACGCAGGGCTGCGGTAGGAGAAAGATGAGTATAGAAGTTGTCAATCTCTTTGAGGACAGGGGCCATGCTGTAGCCTGTCTGAGGCCCCTGTAAGTGCTGGCATGGTCGTGGACACACGTAGCAGGCTCTAAATTAGCTCTAGAGCTGGGCTCGGCAGAGACAGCAATTGCTTCAGCAATTGCTGAAGCAGGTCTTGGACCCATGGTTGGCAGGTTTTCCGGAGTACCAGGGGAGTGGACGGGGTACCAGATGCAGCTCTGCCCCCAACCAGCCTGATGGCCCGGTGCAAATCGCTCTGCTTGCCTGCGCCCCTTACAGGGTCCTCACCTGTAAAACGCTGCCCCTCGGGGCTGGCCGAGGGTGCACAGCATGACAGCTGCGGAAGCTCTCTGCCAGAAGGCTGTGCAGAAGTGCGGTGTTGCTAATTTCAAGTGCTGGGGCTTCACTTGGTAGGAAACATTCCGGAAGTGGGGGTGGAGGGAGAGCGCAGGGGCTTGCATATCCAGGACATATGGGGGCCTATATTTGTTGTCCTCCTGCTTAGCAGCATTAGTGATTCAAGCTGGTGCTGCCTGTGGAACACTCTGTCCTTTGGGATCCTCAGAGACAGGAGAGATCGCAGAGCAGGGAGGCTGAAGCCAGCGCACAATACTTTGAAAAATAGAGTGATTGGAATGAGGCGCCACGCACACAGGTTCATAGGCGTGCGTTCACACTCCTGACGGCCCCCAATGCTGCCACGCGACAGCAGCTGGAGCTAATTACAGACAGACAGACAGCTCCTTCTCCAGCTTTTTTTCTCGAAACTCTCAACCAACCTCCCACCCCCAGCTCCAGCCCCTGGGGATTGCCTGAGCTCTAAGAAGGGGTGTTGCTGGCACCACCATTAACCGCCTAGAAAGAACATGGGCGGTAAAGGGGTGTAGGAGGCCACCATGTGGCTCCCCGTCTTGTGGGGGTGGGTGGGAAGGGGGGGGGCTGATGTGGGGGGGAGAGCTGGCTGAGATACAGATGCAGCTTTGTGTTAACAGATGTGCTGTCCTGGCAAGAGAGAGCCCAGGCACTCAGCTCCTCCTTTCTCCTTCATCTGAATCCACCCAGGGATCCCCTCTTAACCCTTCTCCCTCTTAAATCCTCAACTTCCTCTTCAAAGTCTGTATCTGGCAGAAAGCTCAATAAATATTGCCTGAATGGATGGAGGAATACATGAAGCCTCCTCGAACCCATATGCCTCCGAGGCCCCATTCCTACCTTACAGACCACGATGACCCCGAGAGCCCTTTCCTCTGCTTTTATTTCCATATACTCCCCTCGGACAGTTTCAACTCTCCCCTATATGCTTCTGATCTTCATATCTCTCTTTCCAGCCCAGACCTCACCAGCTGCCTGAACATCCCCCACACTCCTCAAACCCAACGTGACCCACATTAAAATTCGTCAGCAATAACGTCCCAGGGGAGGTTTCTAGCAATGAGTTCTAGCCTGCTGAGGGGGGTGGGGGGGAGAAGGACTTGCTGTTTGCCCCTTAACAGGCTAAGGACAATGAGCATGTTAGCACAGTCTTGGGGCAGACTCCCAATCCCAGGACCTGTCTTCGTGCCAGGATACCAAAGTCCTTCCCTTCACCCTTATAATAGTCACCTCCCACCCATAGGGAAAGTGCAACTGGGAACGTGGGTGGCTAACTGCCCAATCTGGGCTTCCAAGATCCCAGTTACCATTCCTCTTCATCCTGGAAACTTGTCCTAGGCTCACCATGACCCTGTCACCCCACTCCAACCCCTGCCTCCCCCCAGGTAACTATTGAACCAAGATTTGTGGAAACTGGGGGTTTCATTCCCTCAGAGCAGCACTGCAGGGAAGACCTAGAATGTTTACTGAGAGTCCACACTAGAATTCTTTCCTCGCCTTGGCAAGGATAAGAGCAAATAAAGGCCCTCCTTTCCTTCAGGCCCTCCTGCATTTGGACAGCAGCCAAGTGAATGGGTTACAAACACAGTGGCCTTTGGTTCCAAACAGCCTCGGGGCCTGTGAAGGCAAGATCCAAATGTCTCCCTTCATTCCCGGGGCCGGGGGTGGCAGGGGGGATATCCTGAGTACTATACACGAGGATAAATGCAAGGTGTCATTATACCACTGTGTCATGGCCACATGTAGGCATTTTCAAGTTTTTAAAGCCAAGTGAAAGCTTTATCACCAATTTCAGTCTGATGCACAAGATGTGAAGTGATTTATTTAAAGCACTCAAGTATAATTGCAAAACGTTTGTTTGTTCGGTCAGCGCATATACTTTAAGCATCTCAAAGAGCCGTAATCCATGGTTTCTGCTTTCAGAAACAGCCTTTATTCTAGATCAGGGGAGAAATGCTACAGGCAAGGGTTAACTGACAATCCAAGACAATGCCAAGTCCGAAGCACGCGTGGCTCTCACAGCCTCTTCAGCAGGACTTAAATTTTCTACCCTACTGCTGCTGTCACTGCTGTTGCTCTCTTCTCCAATATGGGACAGTGGTGGCTATGTCTCTAGGGAGCCTGGGTTCATATCTGAGTTCCACTATTCCCTAGCTCTGTGACCTTGGCCAAGTTACTCAACCCCTCTGAGCATGGTGCCCCCTCTGTAGAATGAGGACAATAATAGCACCTCTCTACAGAGCTGTAGAGAGAATTAAATGAGTTAATACACATGGCACACTTAGACCAACCCACTGTAACTCAGTAAATAGGGCATATGGGTGGCTCAGTAAGTTAAGCATCTGCCTTCAGCTCAGGTCATGATCCCAGGGTCCTGGGAGTGAGTCCTGAGTCAGGTTCAGTTGCTCAGCAGGGAGCCTGCTTCTCCCTCTCCCTCTGCCCCTCCCTCACATTCGTGTGCTCTCTCTGTCACAAATAAAATCTTTAAAAAAAAGAACTCAATAAATGTTAGCAGTTATGATATATCTGATATAATTACCATCCTTTGTTACCACCAGAGGTCACGATCCTTACTGGGCTTCCAAAGGAAGCTCATCGATGTCTTATTTCTCTATCCATTTAATCAACAAATACATGTTGAGCATCTACAAGACCCTAAACTGAGCCCAGTGTATAGAGGCAAACAACACATGGCTCCTGCCTTTGGGACTAAATAGTCCCTGCAGCACCTGGAAAGTCAAACACAAATCCATCCTAAAGGAACACACCTGGCACCAGTTTTCATCCGATTACCATGGAAAAACTGTGGCCGAACATAAACCCATGATCTGAAATCACCCAATGAAGCCAGAAACAACAAAAGCCAATATTAGATCCTCACAGATTCAGATATTATAATTTTGTGATAGAACTTTCTTTAGGTTTTAGATGTATTAAAAAAAAAACCAAAAGCAAAAGATTTTGAAAACATTCACAAAGAACAAAATGCCTGCAGAAGATAATTAGAAAAAGTATCATCTTTTTACAGACAGCAAGGCTGGGGTTCAGAGAACAGACTGACTCCTTCGATGTTGCACAGCGAATAATGAGGGATTCAGGTCAGGTTCTTGGTGTCTAATATCCTTTTGGCAGATTTGGTTACCGGGGCTGAGACCTTTTTTCCCCCTAACTAAGCCAGTCCAAGAGTGAGATGAGTATGAAATGTAGGTCGGTACGAAGTACAAAGAGGAACATGAAAGTGTCCCTGCCCTCGATAGATTAAAATCCACTAGAGAGACATGGCTGCACACATATAAAAATAACCACTGAGATTGGTCTGTGTGGTAGAAAGTGCTGTGGTCTGGAAGGATAGGAGGTAAGACTGGGACAGATCCCTAAAGGACAGGTAGGTGGTTCCATGGCGAAGAGGAGCTTTAGTTTGGTGAGGGGGTAGAGGAGACTGGACACTGTCTGACCAACATCACCGAGCAAAGGATCCCACAGAGTGGTTCAGGGACCAGTGAGTTCATTTGGCTAGCACACTAGACACAAGCAGGGACAAGCCTGTGCCTGTGTGCTGCTGTCATTGTTTTTGAAAGTCTTAATAACTTTTGAACACAGGGCTCCACATTCCCACTTTGCACCAGGGCCCACAAATGTTGCAGCCAGTCCTATAGAGGGGAGCAGGAGGTGGGGGGTGGGGGTGGGGACGGTGTATAGCTGGGAAAGTAGGGATGCTCTAGGGTAGGACCTTGAACACGACTTTGATATTTGCTCTGCAGACAGCGAAGAATCATCGAACGTGTTTGACTACGAGCAGGATACAGTGAGTGTGGTTTTTTGGAAACCACATGGTGGATGCAGTACAGGGGGGATCAGAGAAAGGAGAGGTGGGGCTTAATCAGGAGACTCTTGCAAGAAAGCAGTGGGGCCCAGACAGGAATAGTGGTGGGAGACACTGAAAAGAAAGGAGGCTTCAAGTTATTTAGTTGTCCATTCTACAGGTGTTTGCTGAGCACCAGACACGTGCTGGGCATTGTGCCAGGGGCTGAGATGCAAGGATGCCTGAGACTTGCCACCCCAGCCTTGAGCTGCTCTCAGTGATGGAGGCACTTAAGTAAACAGAGCATGACAACCCCACATGCTGGGGGCTAGGATCAGATTAAGTTACAGGTGCAGGGGCAGACAACTACCCAGAGAATAAAAAGATGGTGTGCCAGGTGTCATGCTAGCGACGCTGTGGGAGTACGGAGAAGAGTCATCTAACCCAGATTGGAAAGGTCAGGGAAGTCTCTTCCCCAGGGGTGTCTTCTGAGTTATGCATACTCGATGAGAAGATGGCAGTTAGGTGAAGAGAGGGAGGGGGGAAGGACCAGCTAGTGGGAGACATGGTGTAAATGCACAAAAATAAGAGACTGTCTCTGGTCTCAGAGAGTTGTAACTGATGCCCTCTGATTCAATTGCCACGTGAGCTCCTTCTATGGGAGCATGGAAAGATAAGAGCAAAGAAGTCAGAATTGCCAAACTAAGGAATCGGGACTTTATCCTACAGAGCAGTAGTTGTCAGCCTTGACTACAGGTTGGAATCACTTGGGGGAACTTTAAAAAAACACCTATGACTAGGTCCCACCCCAGGGATTCAGATTTAAAAAGGCTGTGGGGGAGGCATTGGAATTTTTCAAAGCTTCTCCAGTTTATTCTAAACCATGACTTTAGAGTGGGAGTTCTCACATTTGAGTGCTATCAGAATCACCTGGAAGCCTTGTTAAACACAAACTGGGAAGAGCGCCCCCCAGAGTTTCTGACTTGGTAGGTCTCTAGTAAGTATCTGGTCTAAAGGAGTTCTGAGATACTGTTGCCGCCGGCCCCAGGACTACACTTTGAGAGCCTCTGGTCACTACTATGAAACTTATTACACTTAAGGGTGTGTGTGTGTGAAAGGATCTGATTTGCATCTTAGAAAGATCACTTGGGCCCCTTTGGGGAGAATGGCCACAGAAGGGGGGATGAGAGGACCATGAATAACACAAAGAACCAGAAAGCAATGAAAGAAAACAAGGCAAGAGAAGACAGTGAGGGAGTCCCCAACCAAAGCAGTGGTGGGAGGGCTGGAGAAAGTGGCTCAAACTTGAGGACTGCTTAGGAAGTAAACAGTAGGGCTTAGCGACTGGCTAAAGGGAAAGGTGAGAAATAAGGATGCGGGAAGGACAGCTCTTGGCATGGGAGGTGGGGGGCAGGGGGATTCCTGTCCTCAAATCTCATAACTGTCACCTCAGGGAGTCCAACAGGGATCTCTCACTGTCCACTCAACGTCTTACTTTCAGCACCATGGGTCCTCACCTTGACCCTAATCAACTTGGGATGCTCTTCAAAATACCCAGAAAGGAAAAGGCAGGTGGGGATCGCCCTGACATGATGATGACCAGCCACCAGAGCCCCAGGTCCAGTGTCTGCGTTTCTGCTCCAATCTCAGGTGGGTTTATCTCATTCATTTGTCTTTGTAACATTTGTGGGGCTGCTGCCTGGAAGGCTTGTGAAATATTCGGAGGCCATGTTTCAGGTGCAGGTGAAGAATGTCTATAACCCACTCTTAACATAACCAGGAAAACAAATGCGGCTAAAAAGGGAACCTGCAAGGACATTCATTCTGCATGGATTTAAAATGTGTAAAGATGAGCAATTTCCCAGTGCATCATCAGTCGTGACTACTTGTAAGTCTCCTCCGTGGGCAAGTAGACTGCCAGCAATCAGCAGGACCAGCAGGATGATAGATGGGGTAATTGTCCATTAGAGTACAGATAACTTTTGTACCGTGGGAGGGTTTGACAGGAGACAGACATGATAGATGGAAAAACAGTTAGCTAGAGTGATAGGAGTTACAGCTCCGTTCCTGGGAGTAACCATTCTCTGGCTGAATCAGTGTTGAATCAAAGGCACATTCTCATTTGAAACTCTTGGCTCACCGGCGCACAACCCCCCGCTAGGGGTTAAATTTAATAGCGTCATTAAAAACCACGGTTCAAAAAACTCAAATCACTTTTCCCCCCAAGAAATCATGCCACATTAGAGAGTGCTTTTGTGAGCTCATGGGCAGCGACCACGTAGGGGGTGTGCCTGTGTTCCAATGTTTAACATTTGAATCCTCAATGCCTAGCACAGGGGCTGATACATAGGGAGCCCTCAATAAATGTTTGTTAAAGTAAAGTGAAATGAATTAATACATTTGTCCATTCATTCATCTGTTTATTCCTTCAACAGACATTCATTAAATACAGGAATTAAGAGCTCTGGCCTGGGAACCAGATGCTTCAGGCTTCAAATTCCAGTTCCAACCAGCTGTATGAACTTGGGCCCATTACTTAACGTCTTTGAGCCTGATGGCCTCCTGTGTAAAAATGGGGGGAAACAATAGCACTCACTCTGAGATGGCTGTGCGAGGGAGCAATTGAGTGAATGGATGTAGGTGTTCAGCCCAGGGCCAGGCCCCTAGTAAGTGCTCACTAATGGGCAACTATAATTATCGGCTGTCTCTAGGTGGGCTGTGCGCTTGTCGCAGAGTAGGAAGGTGCAGGGGGAAGGTGAGGGCTGGCAGGGATCCAATCAACCATCAACAGGCAAACCTTCCTGAGCCCCGTCATTGTTAACTTCCTTGGATGTCTTTCTGCGCCTTTGTAGATCTCCTGCTGACAACGTTTCTACCTACTGATCGCTATTTCTAATGTTTATCCTCTTGGCTCAGTTGAGCAAGATTGTCCTTGATTTTTAATTTTAATTTTCAGGCAAACAGAGTATAGAACCCTTGAGTTGGGAGTTCAGTCTGAAGGTAAGGGAGGTCATACAACTTAGTGGCTATGCGAGGGCTCTGGGCATACAAAGCAACTGGTTGCCAAAGAGCTGTGTGACCCAGGGCACTCTACCTAATGTCTCTGAGCCTCAGCTGTCAGAAAGGGAAAATGACAATAAGGTTGCCCCCTTCCCTACTCTGGGCTCTGTTTCTATCTCTAGGACCCCAAAATAGGAGTTGTAGCCCCTATTCATTAAGCACTTTACTATCCCCTGCTAGTGGCAAGCCTTTGTATACCTGATACTCACCCCACCCCTTGGAAGGGCCCTGTTTAGATGAAGTCTGATAGATTCATTACAGGTCGTGCTTCGTTTTTATGGCAGGTAAATGTAAGACCTTGAAAGGTACGCTTTTCATACCTGTCCACCTGGAAAGTCTGATGAGCAACTCCAGGGCTGGAGCTACAGATTGTTCATTTAATATGTGCTCAGTAAACACCGAGCGAATGTAGGGAGCTGGGCAATAGTCAGTAACCTACCCGAATGGTGAATGTCTTACACCTCCTGTGTTGCCCTGCACACCATCCAGAAAAGTGCAAAAAGGAGCTGCAGACTCCTCCAGGCCTCAGTTCAAACCCTACAGCTGGTGGCTGGGTAAGCACCTACCAGTGCTGGGGGCTGGGTGGGAACTCGGGGCTGGAAACACCCCGGCAGTTTTCATAAGAATCCTAGCAGCATCAGTAACCATAGTAATAAACAGTCGTCGTAATAATAACTATTAGCAAAAGGTAAAGTAGGAAAATTTCTTTAAGGATTCCCTTTGGTCTTCAGGGCTATCCGGGGCCCCAAATATGCTACACGGGGTAAGTACAGTGCGGTTGACTTAAGCCACCCTGGGTATGAATCCCAGCCGCCCACCTATCCATTGGGAGATCATGCATTATGCATCCTGAGTCCCCGTCTCCTCGTCAGTAGAATTAACATAATGACAGTACCTGCCTCGCAGTTTTGTGGTGAAGATGAAGTAGGATGTAGTGCGTAAAGCCTATCTTGCAGGTCTGGAAAAGGCAGCCTTTTCCTAACTCCTAACAAGAGCTGAGGAAACGCTCAACCACTTGTCTCTGACCCCGTCATACCCAAGGTTGGAAACACTGGGAAAACGAACACTATCTGAACAAAGCCTTTCGTGCCGATGCAGAGAAGGAAGTCACTGTTTCAGCTACTGGAGCTCAAGGAGTCCTTCAGGATGGGACGAAGGGTTGAAAAGGACGACTCCAACACATACAACATAGTCGATCATGTCACCTCCTCCCGACTGGGTCAGAACAGCTGCGCCAATAACTGGTGTGGCCCGCCATGTTGGATAAACTCTCAAGGGGAACAGGTGATCCTGGCCAAGGAATCTGCTGTCATGATGTCATTTGTCCTCTCTCCTCTTAATGAGTAGATGGGAGACCCCACGTGATGGAGTAGGACTGGCTCCCTGCCTAGGATGCACAAGGGGTCTTTCCTCCCCCTTTCTGGTGCCCCCCTGCCCCCATTGCCCCTGTTCTTGTTTAGACATGCACCAAGAGTAGCATTCAGGATTCCTGCATTCTCTGGCTTTTTTTTTTTAACTGTTTGGATTGGCTTTTCGCCAAGGCAACTGAAGAGCATTTTCAAAGAGCAGGTGAGTTTGGGGAAGATCTCTTATCTTCTCCAATATTTTACCTCCCTGCAAATTAACGCAGGCAGAGACCACCCCCCCACACACCTTGGAAAGAGCATAGAAGTGCTCATGGGGCTTCCAAATTTAAGACCCTACATGACACCCAACGAAGTGGTCATTTCCAAGGGAAAAGTCCCCAGGTAGGGTAGCTGCTTTTCCAAAATTCGAGAAGTGACATGCTAGCTACATTTCTGATAAGGAAACCACTCTGGGTTCCCCCTAAGCAACTGTGTGATGTGTGGTGTCGAAGCCATGGGTATTGAACATCTGATTCTAACCAGAATGTGGGTGATTTGCTCACAATTGGGGAGGGCAGGTAAATAGGGCTTTGCCTCCTCCCAGTCTTGTATCTGGCCCAGACATGCAAATTCCTGCCTGCAAACGTATTCTCCTCTGCCAGAATTCAATTGGTTAATGTCAGCAACTGGCAGAGGTCCGCTCATGGTTATAGTCACTACCACACGACAACAGGTTATGATAACAGGAAGCTGCCAGAGAAGTGAGCCAAGCTCAGCAGAGGGGAAGGTGACCTGGCTTGCCAGTCAGAGAAGAGAACAGGTCTTGGTCCAGGGCCATTGTTGGCTGTGCTGAGAGCAGAAGCAGGAGAAAGTTGGACAGAGAAAAGATGACAACCAGCATTTAATGAGCACTTACTGTCTGCCAGGCACCATGCCAGGTCATGGTATGATCTCTAATTTGGTCCCAGCAAGAGCCTCATTTAACAGAAAGGGGAACTGCACCCCTAAGGAATAGACAGATCAAAAGCAGGAACCGGGCAGAGCATAAATACAAAGTGTCCAGAAAGCAAGGGGCTTAGAATCTGTTGTCAAGGAACATTGAGGAACCCAAGTTCTTTGTCGTCATTGTGGTGGGGATTGGGAGATTTGCATCTAAGCCACTCCATCTTTTGGCTGATCCCTTTTTGGAATGCCTCTGCCTGTCATACCTCAAGGTGGCTGGTAAAGGCTGGTTTGGTAGGGACTGGGACCAGAAGAGGGATAGACGGGGGAGCCTGGCTGGCTCATTTGGTGGAAAATATGACTCTTGATCTCGGGGTTGTGAGTTCAAGCCCCACATTGGATGTAGAGATTACTTAAAAAATTTAAAAAAAATTTAAAAAAATGAGGGATGGGGCACCTGGGTGGCTCAGTCAGTTGAGCATCCAACTCACAATTTTAGCTCAAATCATGGTCTCAGGGTCATGGGATTGAGCTCCATATCGGGCTCTATGCTTGGCATGGAATCTGTTTGGGATTCTCTCTGTCCCTCTGCCTCACCCTCTGCCCATCTTCTCTCTCTCAAAATAAATAAATACAATCTTTAAAAAAGAGAGAGAGATAGACAGGTGTCTGCAGTAGATTCCTTCAAAGAATATATCAATGGCTACATGCCATCAAACTCCAGCTAGCCTCCCAGTAAAGGAAGAGGATCAAAGAGTTGCAATAGAAAAATTGGCCCATGAACTTGAGCTCTGTTTCTACTTCTCTAATCAATGCCAATCATGTTCGTGTTTGGAAATAAGACGTTCTGCCATCATTAATACCTGTTGATAAATGCAAATAGGCTTGAATTTCATTAGCAGAGACCCAAGCTTAAGCACACTGACAGCTTCAATCAAAGCACAGGTCCTACAGAAACGACCACGCAATGGAAGTCACAACAGAACTCTGTTTCAAAAATTGCCTAAATAGTCTTCCCCCCACAGACAACATCAGCCCTTGTTTGTTCTTGAGCCAAAACAGTCCTTGGCTCTGATTAGCAGTGAGCGAACAAGTGCCACTGTATTACAGCATCCTGCCACTGTACAAGTCCCACATGCAGGAAAAGCAAGCATCTCCCACCTTCAGACCCCTGTGCCTACCAGCAGCACGGTCCAAGCGCATGAAAAGAGGTCCTGCCCGGTCCATTGAAGGGCCAGAAAACAGTTTAAATGTGGCATCCATCAAGAGCAATGCATTTACACTGATTGGGCTGTGAAACGAAGTCAGAGGGGTCGGGTAAGAGCCCCAAACAATGACAACACAGTTGCATTCCCAGCTGTGTGAAATGACCGGCATATCATGATTGCCTTTTCACGCAAATGTCAATGACATAATCCTAACAGGCTTGCCGCTCTCTTGCTGGTGTAATAAAACAATGACCCAATTATTTTGGAGGGCCAAAGCAGCAGATGTGATGATGACTGGGTGTGCTGTGCACGGCGCTGGGTGTGTGATAGACGGGGCACAGTAGGGCAGCAAACTGTGTGCCGAGGATTTGAAACCTGCCTCCCGGGCCAGAACTCCTGCCATTCATCTGGTCAGGAAAAAAAATAAAGCCATTCAGTATGAAAGTTCCCACTTGTTCTCATGATGGGGGCCAGTTGGGAAAATGTGGCGCAGTGCTGATTGAAGCAGATTCTGTTTAAAAAACCGGCCGGTTTGTGGGTATTTGTTTATTTATAACTCCCCCCTCCTCCTCCCCCATACCCTGCCTCCTACTGCAAAGGATTTGAGATGGGATTTGAACCCTGCAAGTTTAAGTCCTAAACATGTCCATTTTTTTACATCGACGACAAAAATGAAACCCTCCGAATCAAGTGCCTTCCTCTATAGACACGGCCCTGGTTTTCCCAGAGCTGATCCTCATAGCCCATGGTGAGAGGAACCTCTTGCTCCAGAACACCCTGGTCTCTGCTGCTATGTTTTAATGTAAACTAGGGAAATAAACATGAGCCCAGAAGCCTGAAGCCTGACAAAGTAAAGGAACACAGATTCACTCCTGCCCACCCTATTTCATTAACCCAACAAACATCAATTTGTACCTAATTCTAGAACAAGCTCAATGCTAGGCACAGAGGAAGCAAAAGTGAAGAAGACCCAGTCCTTGCACTTGAGAAGCTTCCAGTCTAGTGAGAAGGCTAGACAAATAAACCAGACCCTGCACTGCAGTGTGATTCGTGCTTCGGCAGAAGCATGCTCAGGGACTGCAGGGTGTCCTGGGGGCTCCCGGGGGCAAAAGTGACTTAGTGCATTGACTCAGGCTTAGGCTGCCTTGGGTGCAACTTTTGGTTCTGGCTCTCACCGGCAGTGTGCCCTTGGGCACTTTACTTAACATCTCAGAGCCTCGATCCCCTCATCTGTAAAATGGGGCTAATAATAGAATTGACATCACGGGTTATTACGAGAAATAAATGAGATAAACTGTGTAGAACACTTTGAACCCAGCACATAGTAAGCACCTGCAAAAAGCTTTTCATGCTTTCTATTCCTTTTGTTTAATTTTCCTAAGACTCTGTATTTGGTGATGGGACTTTAAGGACTGGTTTCTAAAACAGAACTGCTCTCAACAAACTCCTCCCTTTAGCCTGAATTTTTTTTTTAATTTGGAATGACACAGTTCTGTCATGATTTTTCCCTCAGCAACCATATGTCTGGCAGGAACCTCAGGGAGAAAATATTTCCCAGATGTTTTTTGTTTATGTCAGCCTACTATGTGCCAAGCTGTCCTCCTCCAGGTGAAAGGAACACACTGCTGAGCGATAAAGACAAGGTCCCTGGCCTCTTGGAGTTTACATTCCAATAGGAAAGACCGGCTATACACAGACAAATGTAAACAGATATAATCACCCAGAGAGGCAAGTGTGATTAAGGAAGGACTGCCAATGAAAGGAACATAAGGGAGGGTCCTTGGTCTGAGAAAGCTTATCTCAGGAAGTAACATTTAAACTGAGATTGAAAGGTCCAGAAACTTCCCACGTCAAAAGCAAGAGCAAAGGTAGTCCAGGCGGAGGGAACAGCATGTGCAAAGGCCCTGGGGCAGGGGAAGACTTGTGAATGCTCCAGAAGTCAAGAGGACTGAGTGGCTGGGACATAGAGCCTCAAGAGGGAGGAAAAGCCAGCAGGACAATCACGTGCATTTTGAAGATGAGGAACAGAAAGCCCAGAGAGGTTAATGACTTACCCACAGTGCCTTGCACATAGTAGGCGCTCCATACGTTGCAGAACTCCCAGTCAGTAGGGCGGGACTGAGGCCATTTGCCTTCCAATTCGGACTGAGATTTCCCACCACAACTAGGGATCAGCTACCCAGGAAGACTGAAACATACAGTCTTTTTCATTGGTGAGTCATAGGCAACGCACATTAGAGTGTGGGGTCGAGTGGCCCCAGCTGCCGCCTGAGTGTAAGGGGCGGGGGTGGGCTCAGGCCGGGGCTGAAGCTTTTTAGCATGTTTATGATGAGCTGAAAGCACTCACTGCTTAATTTAAAATACCGCTCACACATACACATACAATTCAACAGCCGGGGGAGCTGCCAGGAATTGAGGCTAAGTGTAGAAAATTGGAGGATCAGGAATATCGGGTACCCAGCTCCGTTTCCCAGCACCCACAGGCTGCCTCTGACCCCACAGAGTCCCATCTTCCCTGATAAACTCCCAGAGGTCAAGACACAGATGGGGGCAGCAGAGGTTCGGGTGGGAAGGAAGCTTGCCTCTGCGGGGCCAGTGGCACTGGCCACACTGAAAGCTCTACCTGATCTGAAGTCTGCCTGCCCTCCTCTTCATCCACGCCTATTAAAATAGCCCTCCAAGCCCAGACTCACTCTCCTGGTGAAGCGTCCCTCGGCAGTGCCTCCCAACACCCCCCCCCCCAACTCCTCCCCATCTTCGTGTTCCTGGAAATCTGACCGTTGGGGAAAACTCATTTGGCCCTGATCTCAAACTGCCTGTGTGTATCTCGTCTCCTCAACCACACGGGGGCCCAAAGCACACATCTGAGGAACTGCCGTTCTTGCTTTTGTATTCCCCACAGCTCTGCGCACCGTGGCAGGGACACAGTGAGAGCCCCAAGGGCTCTTCCTCAGGACCTGCACCAGAATAGCATTTGAAACGCCTTTTGGGTAGAGTACCTGCTCTTCACTGGAAAACCAGAACCTGAACTTGACGGAATTGGGAACACCCTCGGCGGTATCCAGTTTCCTTGCCATTGCTCCCCTACACTCCCAGGGGTTGGGGCGGTTACCTTCCTACAGATTGAATGGACCTGCAGGCTTCTCCATCAAAATGCCCCACAATGCATCACCGCTCTTGGCTAATAATATCCCTTCCGACTGGGAGGTCCTTTCTCCCAGTTCCGCCTATGGTAACGCCACTCACCCTTCAAGGTCAAATCCGAATACCATCTCTGCCACATGGCCCTGTGCCATCATCCCTGGCCCCTCATGGCACCCTGCACCTGCCCCTTTCAGGCTATGGGTTCAGATTCCGACTCCATTACTTCTGTTGGCATCCTCAGTTTTGTCTTCTGGCAGTATGCTCTCTGCCGCCCACTCAACACAAGACTTGGCCTGTGGAGCTCAGTCAGTACTACTCATCATCATCCTCTTCATCTCTAGGAAGCGGGGTGAAGTAAATGGCTAAGAATGTGGGCTTCGGACCCAGACACATCTAGGTTCTGGGCGTGATTCCGTCACTTCCTAACGGCATGCCCTTGGGCCAGTCACTTCCTCTGGGAGGCCCAGTTTTCTCAGGTGCGAGAGAAGTAATCAGAGCTTCCGCACCCCCACCACAGAACCCTTGGGTGGATCCAAGGATATCAAGTAGACAAGGTAAACCAGACAGCACAGGGCTCGCCGCATCAAAATTACTGGTTCCCATCTACACAGACCTACAACTTATAAAACTCTTTTCCGGGCCCGGACGATACTTATCTGTGCATCTCCCCCTGCCTAGCCTAGGCCAGAACCTCTGCAGCTGGCAGACCCACAATAAATCATTGTTGAACTGAATCGAAAACCCAAACCAGATGTGCCTGCTCCCCTGTCAAACGAAGCTTTCAGGCTGGTGGGCTGGGCCTGCTGCTGCCCCTTCGCCTCCACCCCCGCCCCCGCCTGGGCTCCGCAGCCGCCATTGTCTCAGGGGCTCTGAGAAGGAGGCCGGGTGGTGAGGAGAGCTAGGGAGAGGTGGGGAGGGGGTGGCAGGACAAGCTGAGAAGGGAAGGTAGGGAGTAACGCTCCTCTGCTCCTGGCGACTCTGAGCACACTTCCTGGGGAGGGTGTTATCCTGAAGTCTGTGTTAAATGCAAACAGGTGGGTTTGATTCCAAAAGCCCTTCACCCAGCCAGAGCCTGGCTGTCCAGGAAACCCACCTCTCCCAGAAACATCCAGAACGGGCAGTAGTAAACGGAGGTGTCAGGAGAAAGCTCCCTTCTCCTTTGGCAGAGACAGTAAAGGTACAAATTGGTTTTAAGCCTCCAAAAAGGAGGGTTCCTGGATGGTTCAGTTAGTTGAATGACTGCCGTTGGCTCGGGTCATGATCCTGGAGTCCCACGATCGAGTCCTGCATCAGGCTCCCTGCTCAGCATGGAGCCTGTTTCTCCCTTTGACCCTCCCCACTCCAGTGCTCTCTCTCTCTCTCTCTCTCGTTCTCTCTCTCTCTCGTTCTCTTTCAAATAAATAAATAAATAAATTTTTTAAAAGGGGGGAGAAGGCTATAAAAAGAGGCCCTTATCTTCAGCGTTTCTGAGCCAGGGCTGTGTAGACAGGGCAGAAAGAGTAGTATGCTGTTCAACACAGGGTCAAGGCTAAGAGCCAGACGCCAGAATACAGCTGCCCAAACTGGGACTCTGGCTCTGTCACATAGTAGCCTGCCCAACTCTGAGCAAGTGATTTAACCACCACCACCGCGCCCCCCCATGCCTCTGTGTTTTCTCCTCTGACACAAAGCGCCAATAACAGTACCAATGAGAATTAAATGAGCTAGTGTTTGTAAAGCATGTGCCATGTGCCTTTTGGTTAAATAAGAATACATTATGTCTGGCCCCCTGTTGGCAAGACAGCACTAGTCCTCCCTCTGAAGCCGGTGGCAAGTTTTAAATGAAAGCACTCCCAGGTCATGAACATAACGCCTGTTGCTGCCCAGTGAGTGAGCACCCAGCAAAGGCAAGAGGACTCGGCAGCAGAATCTTGGAGTGTGCTGCTTGCCATTTTTTGCCTCTTCTGGGTTAACCCACGACACAGTTTTGGAAATCCTACCCCAGTAAAGGAACAATTTCATCGTTTTGCCAATGAAATTCCTAAACATTGTATCCGAGAGCCAGAAAAAGGGAAACATTTTCGGTCATTTCTAAACGACACAAACATGGGCAATCAGTTTCCCCAGTCAGCAGTTCTGACCCGCCCTCCCCCCCAGCCCCGAAAAGCTGCTGAAGGCACTTTGCAGGACAAAATCGAAGGAATGAGTATTTTTCCTTGCAAACAAAAGCCATCTTTGTTTGCTGCCCAGCTTTGGGAGAAAAAATACCTCAACCCAGGAGTTTGGAAAATTCTTGAAAGTTCTCATTTTATTCCAGCAAATTCACCCGAATTGGCAAGACTTCTGGCCATGTGAACCTGAGTCAGAATGAGCCGCCTCTACCCACCACCCTCCCCACAGCACCCAGAACTCAGCAGGGTACGCTGGGCATCAATATACATTGGTTGTTGAGTCCTTCATGGGAGCTCCGGATTCTATTTCTGCAACGTCTGCCAAAACACTCAGAAAGCAGCACCAAAGAACATTTTGAAAACAGGGGGGAAAAAAAGCATCCATCAACTCACCACTCTAACACAACTCTTAATTTTGTGTGGAAAGTTCTCTTCCAGTCTTTATCCACGTGCAGACATATTTTTACAGCACTGTAGTCATAGGGAAAAACTGTAGCAGCTTCAGCCAAGAACCAGATACCATACAGCTCATGTCACTACACTTTCCAAGTGAGGGCTTTTTCCTCCCTCATTCACTCCATTCATTCATTCAGTCAGTCATTCGACAAACATGGACTTAACCAGGCTCTGGTGTGACGCTCTGGGGAGCACGGGGATGGGGATCGCTATGTCACGGTCCCCGCCCTCAAGCAGCTCCCAGTTTAGTGGGGGAAACAGACAAGTCAGCAGGAAATTCCAGCACACTAGGAAAAATGCATAAATGCAATGAGAGCACAGAAGAAAAAGGACCACTACAGGTGGGCAGGAAAAGGGTGCAGGCAACAGGAGGGGGGAGTGGAGCGGGTGGGGGGAACCAGGCACATGATACACAAAGGCATGAAGTTAGAGGAAAACAAAGTCTTATTGGGTAGGCACAAATTGTTCAGAATGTCCAGCTCATAGGCAGATGGCAGTGGACATGGCAAGAAGGGGAGGAGGGGCAGGGGAAGCAAATCATCAAGATGAAAGATTTCGGTTTCATTCTGAAGACTCTGGGGGAACTTCGAAAAGATTTTAAGATTTTAATTCCTAAGATGCACATTTTAGGAAGATTGGCCCGGCAACAGAATGGAGGGTAGATGGGAGGCTGTGAGCTAAGTAACAAGGGGACCCCCGGGCTGCCACGGCAATCGCTCCAGAGGAAGGAAGGTCTAAATGAATGAGATAGCTTTTCCACTTACACTCTGTGTCACCTTAGTACACGACTTAACCTTTCTGTGCCTTAATCCCCTCTCCTCTGCAAAGCAAGAATAACCAAAGCATCTCCCTGGTGGAGTGCAGGGAGGATGATTAGAGGAGATATTGCATGCAAAGCGCCTGGCATAGTGGGAGCTACCCAGAAGCCACTCAGCACATGTTACTGCCCCTTCTCCCTCGTTCCCTTCTCTTCCACCTCACCCTTCCTTAAAGGCACACACGGTATGGAGTATGGAAGTGGCCGAGGAAGGATTCTAACCCAGACAGTCTGACTCCAGAGGGCAGTGGAGAAAGTTTTGAAAGTGCCGTTGTCAGGACAGTTACTTAGGATTGTTTAGCTGAGTCGAGGGCCCAGATGAGGTTGGAAACTATGACTTTCAAGTGGGACTCATCAACAAAGTGATGGGACTTTCTCCAGCAGTGTTCCTCCATCTGGGTGTAAGCACAGAGGAGGAGGCTGTCAGTTAAATTTATCCGGGATTGGGTTTTTGCCTAGTGGATGTGTCAGAAAGACACAGGGCAAAGGGAGTTTAGGATAAAGGCAGGATCCTGAGGTCTACATTCCAGGAGCCAGGCAAACAGACCCAGCTTCCTGCCTCTCCTTTGTCGGGTACTAGCTCTGGGACGTCAGGTAAGTCACTCAACCTCTCTGAGCCCCAGTCAACTCAATAAAACATTTTAAAAAAAAAGACAACATTACCTGTTGCATAAAGTTGCTGTGAGAATTACACAAGATCATTGAAATGTACCCGGCACGTATATATTCATTATCCTTTTATCATCATCATCAGTTTCAAGGATGAATAGGGAAGGGAGGAAGGTGGAAGGGGTTGACTGGGTGGGAGAAGTAAGGGGTTTCAAGAGCCCCAAGATACTCCTGGGCTTAAAAAAAAAAGGATGAGCTTTGGGGGGGGTCAGTGAATGGGATGTGGATGGCAGGGGGTGCTGAGATGGAGCAGGTCTGACCGGCAATGGAGTATGATATGGCTAGAATGGGGATGTGTCCTGCACATGGATCATGGATGTTGAACTCACCCAGAATGATGCCAGGACTTGGGGTGGAGAAGACAGTGAGCCAGATGTCGAACTCTTCATTGAGTGGATGAGTGGGGGTGGTTTGGCCAGGAGGGGGTGGTTAAAAAAGAAGGGTCGATGAGGAGAGGAGAGAAGAGGGTGCTGTAGCCAGATGACATGAGAAGGAGGATTTCTTGGCCGAAGGCGGAGGAGTAACGGTCTGGAAGCAAACAGGAGAAGCTGGAGCCCAGACCCCACCTCCTAGCCCTAGGGTGCCTGTTGTGTGAGCAGTGTCCACTAGAGGGCGCAGCAGGCAAAGCCGTGAACCCCTTCGTGGAGACCGGTTTCAGCACTTGCAGGCGCCAAGGCAGAGAACAGTGTTCTGGGGATTGTTTCCAGCGGAGCAGAGGCTGGGGCAAGGTGGAGGGGAGGGGGGATTCCAGACGGTGCAAACAAGAATAGGAGAGGGCAATAGGAGGGAGACAGTTGAGTCAGGGGTAGTAGGCAATGTAAGCAAAAAAGAGCAGGATGTGGAGGGTATGGGAGAGGACAAATGACCGGCAGGGACTCACGTTTGGGTTGTAGCCAATGACTGAGGGATGTGGGGCTTGGTGGGATTAACTGTCCTCAGACTTCCAAATGGAGCTTTTTTCCCTTTACGTCTTTTGTTTATTATAAAAGTAACACATGCTTTTTTCAAACAATTCTAATCATTATTGAAGTGAAAATCCGCCTCCACCATATGGTTCCCCAGAGGTAACCACTGCTAGCAGTCTGTCTGTTCTTCCAGATTTTTTTCCTATGTATAACATATAATACCCTTAACAAAAATCAGATCCTACTCTACCAATTCTTCTGCAGCTTGCTTTTTGTCGCAATACTGTATTGGAAACATCATTGCATATTAGGGTGTAGAGATCTAGCTTATCCTAATCTGTGGCTCTGTTGTTATTGTCACCATTAGAGTACATAGTAGGGGTAGTAATGAGCAGCACTTAGTGAATGCTCTGTGCCAGGTGCTAAGTATTTCATTTGGATTAGCTTCTATCCTCCTGACAACTTCATGAAAAATATGTTAGTATTGTTCCCACTTTATAGATGAGAGAATCAAGACACACCAAGGTTTAGAAATTTGAGCCAGGTGCCACAGCCCACAAAGGCAAGAGGAAGAAGTCAAACCTAGCCAGTCTGAGCACAGAACACACATTCTTAATCATGAGCATTGTGAAACTTAGTATGCCATTATTTAAAGGTTCTGTAACTTATTCCAAATTATAGCTCTTTACAAAGGACGCCTAAAGGAAAGTCCTCAGACATAGACCATTTCCAATGGATGAACCCCCTAAAAGAAGACCTTGCTGGGTCAGGTGATTATTTCAAGTCTCTCCTCGGAACTTGCACTCAGTTAGATGTCCTCCAAACGTGAATGTGTGTGCCTCTTTCACCATATCCTCACAAACGAGGGGTTTTTAGCAACCTTGAAATTTTGGCCACCCCGCAAGGTGAGATGTGACATTTCAATTATCTAAATGCTGTTTTGATTTGCATTATTATTACTCATTTATTACTGAGGTTGTGAACATTTTCATTCTGCGGAAGCCCTTTGTGTCTCTCCTGTGAATTGCATACTCGTTAGTCTTTGACAATTTTACTAGCGGACTGTTCATCGTGTTCTTGCTGATCTCTAGCAGCTCATGCTTACTTAACATTCCTTTGACCAATATTTATGGAATACCTACTGTGTGCCAGACATTGTCCTAGCTCTAGGAAGACGGTGGCAAAGAAACAAAGCCTCGGCTCTCATAAAGCTGATGTGTGAGTTGGGGAAACAGGAAACAGGCAAATAACTAAATAATGCACTCACAGATCAGGGTGAGTGCTATAGGGAAAAAAACACACTTCCTATAATGGAGCTCTTAAAACGTCATGAATAATAACCTGCTGTCTGCCTTCTGTGTGTGACTTTATCCTGGTTTGTCCTTTGTCTTTGAGCTTTGCATGAAATCTCTTTTGCTGAGCTAGAGTTGTTCAATTTTTGCAGAGTCAAATTTGTCATTATTTTTTTTTATAGCTCCTAGGGTTTCTTCTTACCTTGCAAAGACTTCCTGCCTTAGGAGTTAAAAAGTATTCTCCTGTGCATTCTTCCAATCTTTCCATGATCTCTCTGTTTAAAATCTAAACCTTGGAGGAAGGTGGAATATATTTTGGAATAAGAAATGAGAGAGAGAGAGAGATTCAGCTTTATTTTTTTTTTCTGATGGCAAGCTAGTTGTCAAAATCAATGGCACCATGTGTTAGGTGGTGTGTCTGTGTCCCCAGAGACGATGAAGCAAGGCCCGCAGACAGGAAGCGTCTTTCTCAGGGTCACGTAACACATCAGTGGTGGCAGAGCTGGGCAGAAATGTAAGGTCCCAGGGGCACTGACTTTCATGGCAACAATATGCAGCTGAACTTTTCCTGGGTCCATCCCCTGGTGCTCTTGAAATACCCTCCCCGAACCACGCCAAGGTTTACTGTCCACCCCACAGGCACCTCCCCTTTCCGATAAGCCCCTTGACCTCTTGCTCATGGATAGGAGTGCAGCGACCCATAACAGCTCTGCTGCTTATAAATAGGGAAATAACCTGCTGATCTCTGCCAAGGTAACCTCGCATTGGGGCAGCTTTGTCCGCAGAGGGCAGGGGCCAAAGGGCAGACAGATTAGCCATTTAGGAACCCAAACAGGAGGTGTCTCTTCTCAATAAAGAAATCTGACTTGATTTTTGTTCAGTTGTTGATGGAGCAGCTACTGTGCCAGGAACCTTCCAAGGGGGCTGCCTCAAATTATGCTGAAGGAATATGATATATTCTGTGGCTCCGGCTAGAACGGACCCACAAGGGTCCACAGGTTATGATGCCAAAATGAGTGTTTATAACACCCCCAATGCAGTTTGGCTTCATATTCCATTTCATTTGGCGTTTCCTATCTGGGCTTGCCCTTTTCCCTCTACATTTCCTAGGTCTGTGGACATTTTTGCCCTCTCCCTTCAAGAGACTGGCAAGCAGCAAGGGTGTTCCCAAGAAAAAAAAGCAGGGGGGAGTGGGAGTCAGTCATTCGGGCAACTGGAAGTGACTTTTTTTAAAGATATTTTCCCTCAGTTACAGGGAGATTTTCAGTCAAAGCGTTGGAGCAAAATAGGTGGGTAATTGCCTCCATTACTTCACTTGGCTTTTCATGGACAGACACAGTCCAAGGTGTTGGCGAGTTCTTATTGTCCTGCTACCTTTGGTGTGTTTTTTGTTGCTTCTCTCTGCCGTAAATTTACAGCTGGGAATAGGGTGAAAGAACTTTTTATATCTCCTCTCGCCCCTACCTACAGGCAGAGAGGGAAGCTGGTCTCTGCAGTGAGATTTAAGGTCCTTGTTTCCATGCCAAGGGCCTCGCTAACCAGTTACAGTATCAGATGTTCCCGCAACCAACACAGTGGAAAGAAACCTGAGTTCCACCCAGCTCTGACTCTGCAGGGTGACTTGCTGTGCACCCTCGGGCAAGTTGCTGACCCTCTCTGGGACTCAGCTGGCCTCCAGTAAAAAGAGAAGGTCAGTCTGAATGGATTCCCAAACCAGGCTCCTTGTCAAGATCCCCAGTGGTACTTACCTGGATACAGATTCCAGGTCCCAAGTCAGACTCACTGAATCCAACTACCTGAGAGTTGGGAACCACCATATCTGAATTTCAACAAAATGCCCCTAAGATTCCACTGTGCCGTGAACCAGGTGACCTTGGGGTCACTTCTGTCTCTGACATTAGGGGGCTCAATATTCCCTGTCCATTTCTGTATTTTATTTCTAAGAGAGGTGCTTCCCTCCACCCACCCCCATCCCCCCAACACACACTCACGAAGGGAGCCCATTATCTCATCAGGAGCCCTGAAAGCATTAGCCATTCATTTATCAGACAGTGAGCAGTCACCTTTGAGGACAGGACCCAGAAAGAAGAGGTTCACACATCACTGGTGGGGACAGGGGTCAGAAGAGTGAAACACAACAGCAGCAACAGCAGGAAGATGGGGGACTGGATCTGCTTGAGACCCCCACTGAAGACATACAAGACATTGACGAGTGGTAGGGACTGCACTCGAGGCTCATTTTCCCTGGGAACACCTCTGCCTCAGCCCCGGGAACACAATGCAGAGAGGCAGAGCCCTGCTGGGAAATACACTTCCCTCTAGTTGGTGGGATCTTAGGGCTCCTGAGGTTGATACCAGCAAGCCAGGGTATGAACACATCTCTCTCCACCACCGGGACCATCCGACATCAGTCCTCAAGCTGAAGCATGACTTGAAACGAGAAGCTTGTGAGAAGCACATGGCCCTCTTCTCATAACCAGTATCCTGCCCTCTTTTGTCAATCAAGAGCCACTGTCTCCTTCTGGCTTCATCCCCCCACTCTGCTGACCTAGATGCCTGGCTCTCGGGCTCTATGCTTCAGTCCATGTTCATTATTCATTCTCCGCTCGCCTGTAATTTACTAAGCACCTACTCTGACCTGGCACTGGGCTAATTAGGCCAAATGGAAGCGAAATAGACATGGTCCTGGCCCTTAGGAAGCCGACAGGCTAGCACAATAGTTTTCAACTTCATCAGAATCAACACCTCCTTCTTACAATACATCTTCTTCATTGCACCCCTCTACTATACTGAAATGAAATTCATAGACGCTGTAATCTGTCTACACGCATAAATTCAAAAAGATCAATAAACGTTCTGCCACATCAAGAGGAAATGAAAGTAATCCATAATAAACTACCGTGTATTTAAATATGTAAATGCTCACACAGGACTTGCACTGAAAGACGAAGTGAAGGAGGCAGAGGCGTGTGCCTTCATCTAGAATCCCCATAAACGCAACAGCTACAAACCAATAAAGGACTATTGCATCTACTCAAATTCCAAAAGCGACATCACAATTATCAATGCGATTTTCTGAAATGGATAACAACTCTGGGTAATCCTCTGGAAAAAGAAAAGCCAATTTTCCGTCTCTTTACACAATAGTTCCATTGCAACTGTGGGGTGCTGGAAGGAACAAAAACCTTTGTGCCTATGTGTAAAATATTTTTAGTATAAAAATATTTTTATATTGGACTTATTTTATTGGACTTAGCCCAATATTTTATATTGGACTAGTCTTCATTTTGCAAGAGGGTCCTGGGCATTGCAGGACCTCTAGCATCCTGTTTCCAGGCCATTGAAAGACCTCACGAATTTTCCCAAAGTCCCCTAGGGGGCAGTATTGCCTCAGTTGCGAGCCACTGATCTAGTCTCAGATCTGGTAGAATGGGGCTTTGTCTAGTTCTCCCTGGTCGGCCATCCCCTTCACTCCTGCCCCCAAGGAATCCGAATGGAGTCCCATCCTTGCTTCCAGTGCCTTGCTGGGACTCATAAGCTCTACCTCTTCTTGATCAGCTCAGCTAACTAGGCTGGATAGGACTGTGGCTTCTACCAAAGCCAACTGCTTGTCTAGATTGTAACCTGTTGCTGCCACTCTCTTTGGGCACCCACCCCATGGAGCTCAGCTCCTGCAGCTGAATCTCAGCACACCACTACCCCAGGGTACAGATACCATGCCTTCCTTTCTGCATGCCAGCCCCCAGCCCCTCCTCCATGCCAGACCCTGTCCACTTCATAAACAACAGAACACGTCCCAATACAGCTAGGTTGACATTTGGATCTCACCAGACCCCCATGGCCTTTGGCCCACAGCCAGATTCCCCTAGGATACTGAAAAAGGAAAGAACTCTCTTCTGCAAATAGGAAGACAACTAGCATCAGCCTCCAGGCTTTCTTCCACCAGCCTTTAAACCGCTTTCTTGGTCAGCATCACACGGATAGCCCCAAACCATCTGAGAAGCCAGCCCAGCTCTGTGCAGAGCACGGTGACCAAGAGCATGTGCTCTGGAATCAGACAGCCCCGGATTTCAATCCAGGGTCTACACCTCATCCTACTGGGGGACTTTCAGAGTTTTCACTTTGACTCCTGGAGCTACAGTTTGCTCACCTGGAAGATAGGATTAATAATAATAACGGTACCTACCTACAGAGCGTCCTTCTAAGGTGAAATGGACCAAATGCCAACAAGATGCTCAGCAGCGGGCCTGGTACACAGTGATTCCCCAGGAAAGGATAGTTACTGTTGCTACTCTCGGAATCACGTGGTGCGCGCTGAAAACTGGCTTCTGCGAAGTTTACTTGTCCCGTCCTGCATGTTTCCACTTTATCTTCTAGGACCAAATTAGAAGGTTTTTGTGGGGCAGAATGTGTTTTTATTTTCCCTTCCCTGTCTCATTCCACAGTAGAAATCCGAGATGCAGTCGTGGAGCAGACAAGGACTGGAAAGCTGAATTAACTAGGAACTATATTTAAATCCGGTGCCCATTTCCTTAAAGAATTCAAGAGTTGTCTGAAAAGATGTCTGGTAAAGTGGGCAGCAAGTTAAGTTACCTCAAGCAGTGTCACCCAGGTGCCAAAGAGAGCATTCAGCTCCCGGGCAGAGACAATATTAAAAAGTCATCTCAGCGCAAGCAGCTAGGCAGACATCTTGAATGTTCTCAGCATTTTGCTTCACATTAAGAAAGGGTCTTGAACAATGCAGGAACCACTGATGGGAAACCTCCAATCACTCATCAATCAGTCACTATTTACCGAGCACCTACTATGTGTGTGGTACTACACAGGCAATAGAAAGCAGAGAGTATAAGAATGGGTTTAGAACCTTCCCTGGAAGAACTTGCTATTCATGCTGAGGGGTGAGCAAAGGTGTGGCAGGAGAGGGATTGGGGCGGGGGGAGAGGAACCAATCCCTAGAAAAAGCAATAGAAAGGCCTTCAGCTAAAACTCTCAGAAGAAGCCAGCTTTCTTTCAGTTGCTGTAACTAAAGCCTAAAAAAAACCAATAAGCCAAGATATTCGCTTTTTGGAAAAAAAAAAAAAAAATAGAGTTAAGCTTCTCAGGGTGGCTGTTTGATTTTACAAGGACATACAGAGTGGTTCAGAACCAGGTTTTGGTGTCAGGCAGATCTGGCTTTAAGGTGTGACTCTGGCATCTTATTAGCTGTGTGACTTTGCTCAGCTTGCCTAACCTCTCTGAGCCAGTTTCCCTTTGTGGAAACTGAAGGTAATAATAGCACCTTCTCTGAAGGATGGTTGTGAGGATTAAGAGATATGGGATATAAAGCACACAGCATAGAACCTACCACATAGCTAATGTTCCCTTAAAAAGGCAGCAAGGTGGCTTACTGTAATCTTTAAAAGAGAGAAAATGTTTTGACTGCTACAGCTTTGTAGTATATCTTGAAATCCAGACTTGTGATACCTCCAGCTTCGTTCTTCTTCCTCCAGATTGCTTTGGCTGTTCGGGGTCTTTTGCAGCTCCATACACATTTTGGTATTACTTAATCTGGTTCTGTGAGAAATGCCATTGGTATTTTGATAGGGATTCCATCGAATCCAGAGCTTGCTTCGGATAGTGGGGACATTTTCACAACATTAATTCTTCCAATCCATGAGCATGAAAGTCTTTCCATTTGTCTGTGTCTCTGCAGTTTCTTTCATCAACATTTTATAATTTTCAGAGTACAGGGCTTTCAACTCCTTAGTTAAGCATATCCCTAGAGATTTTTTTCTTTTTGCTGTAATACTAAGTGGAATTATTTTCTTAATTTCTCTTTCTGTTACTTCATTGTTAGCATAAAGGAATGCTACCCATTTCTGGGTATTAGTTTTGTATCCTGCGAATTTACTGAATTTATGTATTACTTCTAGTAGTTTCTTGGTGAAGTCTTTAGGGTTTTCTATGTATAGTGTCATGTCATCTGCAAATAGTGACAGTTTAACTCCTTCCTTACTGATACGAATGCCTCTTATTCCTTTTTCTTGTTTGACTGCTGTGGCTAAGACTTTCAATACTATGCTGAATAAAAGTGACCATCCTCGTCCTGCTCCTGATGTTAGGGGAAAAGTTCTGTTTTTCACCACTGAGTATGATGTTAGCTGCGGGTTTTTCACATATGGCCTTTATCATGGAATGAGTAAAAATCATGGGACTAAAAGGTGCAGCATAGGGGACATAGTCAGTGATACTGTACTAGTGTCTTGTGGTGACAGATGGGAACGACGCTTATGGTGAGCACAGCGTAATGTATAGAGATGTTGAATGACTGTGTTGTACACCTGAAACTAATGTACCACTGGGTGTCAACCATACTCAGATTTAAAAAAAAAAGAAAAGAAAAGATTTTTCTAAATAAAAGAGAGTACTTGACCATTACTAGCATTGGCCAAAGACATCTGGAAACTGACAGGAAATGCCAATCTCTTCCATAACAATGAGGGCAGGTTCTTGCTCACTTATTGGAGCACCAGCATTCTTAAAGAAGAGCCCACTGGGTAAAGAAAGTACTCACACAGGGGCGTCTGGGTGGCTCAATGGGTTAAGGGTCTGCCTTCTGCTCAGGTCATGATCTCAGGGTCCTGGGATTGAGCCCCGAATCGGGCTCAACGCTCAGAGGGAGTCTGCTTTTCCCTCTCCCTTGCCCCTCCCTCCCCCCTCTCTCTCTCTTGCTCTCACTCTCGCTCCTGATCTCTTGCTCTTGCTCTCAGTAAATAAATAAAATCTTAAAAAAAAAAGTACTCATACAATAGCAACTTTGCCCCTCCTGGTTAATCTGGCTTTTATGCTCCCACCTACTTGCCCAGAGGGGCTCCCTTCTACAGCTGAGATCTCTCCCTGGGAGCTGTTGGTCATCTGATTTCCGTAGTCCTTTCCTTACAACCTGCCCTTGCAATTAGGCATCCTACATCTCTTTCCTAGAGGTATTTAACAGCATAAGAAAGGGCAGGAAAATTGTAATCTGACCTTTTAAACAAGAATGACCAAAACTTTAAAAACCCAATGGTGCCTCTTAGAAAATGCATGTACATAAGACCCCACAGAAAGCTCTGATTCATGCCCAAGAGTAGCAACACGCACACCTGAACAGATTTTTTCTAATTTAACAGGCAAAAAGCTTCCCTCTGAATCTCCTTCACAGTATGTATAGTTTCCGCCCCAAAAGGAAACACCACGGGTTATTACAAGAAATCATTACGGCAGCTCCAACAGAATGTGGATGGCCGTATTTGCTTCGGAAAATGCTACCGTGCGTATTTTGTTGTTTCCTGATTATTCATACAATACATTTTGCCTCTGAATCAAATGTTTTTACGTATGCCAAGAAAAATCGTGAGTTACAGGAAGTCTAACAGGCTTAATTAGTGAGGGGCTTATGTTAATCCAGTGGTTTTGCAATAACCCAGACCAAGTCAGTCTCACACCCCACATTTAATGGAAAGTAAGTGGTCAGAAATGGCCCTTAACAATCTTGTTAGAGAAAGGGCACATGATGCACACAAATAAGGCTGTTTCCCCCGAAGTAGAAATGACAGGCTGAGGTCACCCCAATTATCAATAGTGCTTTTTACATGGAGGTTCCTATTACAGGTATTACCTGTTGCTTTCAACTTTCTGTGATTATCATTTCGTATGGTCAGGTAGTGCAGTTTTCCCTTCCTTTTACCCACCAGCAGGCTTGGAGAAAGACATTCGTGGCCCCTCGAGTTTGCCCTCTAAGTGTATTTTAAAAAGCAAATCCTCTTAACCCAGCTACATGAACCTGATTGGGAAGTTCACCATAGAAACGGAAGGCCTATTATGTGTAATAGCCAAGCTCTTTGCAGCCCCGTCCTAAGTACCAGGCCACAATTTTGGACTGAAAGAACCTGTAAAGTCTTCAGAAGACAGTCATGCAGACTATTAAGGGATTGGAAAAGAGGATCTAGGTGAAAAGGTCAAGGGTATCAGGACTATAAGGTCGATTTAGCCCCAAGAGGGGGAAAAATGAAGGAAGCGGACCAGCTGGCATAGAATCCATGAACAGCAGCATGAGGCACTTCAGGTTAGATGTAAGGAGGAACTTTATAACAGCGAGTCTCCTTTACTGCCAAAGTCCGTTCATTTTTTTTTCTTAAAACATCGGGAGAGCCCTCAGCTGCACGCCGGACCGCACGGCGGCCACTGGAGAAGTTTGCAGGCTCATGAGGGGGCTCTGTCAAATCCATCACTACGAGAGGGTGAGATGTGTTTTATGACAGAAGGAATTGGGAATGCTTTCCATTTTTAAAAAGGCGATCAAGGGTGCGTACAGTGTGACCTTACATATCACCTCTGGAGGGGTCTGAGGGAGCACCCGGTAATCAACCACATGGATATTTCTGGAGCACAAACACATGAATATTCACACAGGGTGTGATAAAGAAAGACTGTAAATAGCCTCATGCCAGTTCCAGTGTTGCTGCCAAATGAGTTAGCCATACCCTCACAAAAGGCTCTCAGTTTTCGGAGCTTTTGAGTTTTGGGAATGTTACATATGGAACTGTGGATCTGTTTGAGGGGGACTCCAGGTCCACAGGAGGACTTGGGAATGACAGGGAACTTCTGGCTGTGGATGGAGCTAATGGAGCCCAACTCTGCTGTCTCGTTACCATGGACACATTTTGAGGAAGAGAGCTGTGTGTGTGTCTGTGTGTGTGTGTGTGTGTGTGTGTAGCAGGGGAACTTCTTCATTACTCTTCAGCTTAAACCCACTTTCAAGACCTATACGTGAAGTGGGCCATGGCAATGCATCTCAAAGGAATCAACCAAATGATCAAGAACTGGGTTTTGTTATTTTTACAATGATGTCAAATATTTGGCCCCATAGCTTCTCTGAGCAAACCCACAGATTTTCAGAATAAGCACCCTCGTGTGGGGTTTGCAGGGTGTGGTAGAATCACTGTGTGCATGGGGGGTTCATGTCTCTGCTCCCCGCCCCCCGCCTTTAAGGTGTGTTCTGTGAAGAGCAGGGGCAGAGAGAGAGCAGGGGCAGAGAGAGACCAGCCATCTTTTCTCTCTCACACCTATTCCAGGGGAAGGCAGAGCTCAGCAAGGGATAAAGAAAGCTGAAAAGCCTACAGGAAAGGGCACCCAAGGGCCTGGTTATCTGGACTGAGGAACACCCAGTTACAGTTACCCTCCACCGGCCAAGCAGTTTCACATAGGGGCTAACCTCCCTCAAGGAGAAGTACCCAGTAACTCTGTCACACCTTCAGAAGTCTTTCGCTTCCTGAAGAAAAGAGGCCAGTCCTTGAGCTCATTCTCCTTCTGCTCCCAGTCAGAAAAAGGAGATCCCTTTTGGCGGCCATTTTCTGCTACTACCTACCCACACCCACCACCTACAGTTCAAGCTCAAAGAAACGAAGGCCCTCTTTCTGTCCTTAGACTCCCACAAAAGAATGTCCTCCATCCTGGTCCTCCTCTCTGCCCTCTGGGAATCCCAGCCCACATCATTTCAGGATGAGCTCAGCCTACAACCACTCCCTCTGAGGCCTGGCTTCCCAACCTTGGTGATTCCAAACCACACAACTGTTGCAACACATGGGGCCCACCCTAGACAAAACTGAGCCGGGGACACAGCCTTCAGTGGGCTGATTTCCCACACCCCCACACCCCACCCCTGCTCGCCAGCCTTTGTCTTCCCTGAGGAGTCGGCTCTCTATAACCCTTCCCTCCCCTCTCCCTGATAGGAAAGGCTGATAAAGGAATTTGCACTCAGATATAAATAATAACCCTGCCTCACTCAGTCACCCCCGCAATTGGACTCATAGGAATCATGCACGCCTAGGCAAGAGGGAGAGATATGGAGGCTGGGGGACCAGCAACCATCATATTCTGGCGTGGGCCCAAGCCCTTAATGAAGCCTCTTCCTTAATGAAGATTGATCTGTGGCAACACTCCTCAGGGGAATGGACCTGAATTCCTGAATTCCAGTCAGGTCACACAGTCAGACATCAGGAGCGACTATCTGGGATGGGGATTGCTCCGGAAAGTCTTGAGACGGAGTTTTGCCAAAGGGTGAGGGTGTTGGAAAGAGGGCGTTGGGAGAGGAAGGGGAGATTTTGATAAAAGACATGTGGGTAAAGAAGAGGGAAAAGAGAAGTGAAGGAGGAAGTTGTACCTGTGTTGCCTGGTGTCATCCTCAGGACATCTGAGGAAGACATCCTAGGACATCTCCTAGGATGTGAGAACTGTGATTAGAGCCATTTTACAGTAGAGGAAACAGAGGCTTAAAGAGCTTTTGTGACCCTATAGCAAGTTACACACTCAGCAAATGGTCATGTGGAATTTCAACACTTGTTCATCTGACTCCAGAGCCTTCAGCTGTCTGAGAAACAGTCCAAGCCCCTTCTGGCTGTAGGAGGAGCCTTCCTGGTGGACGTTGAAAGAGGACATCCCAGACAGCCTGGCCCCCTCACCACAGCTTGGAAGGACCCACACTGCTCCCACGGGGACCACAGGCTTCTGAGTTTAAGACTGTGATGGGAGAGGGTACAACTGAAATGTAAATATGTGCTCTGGAAAAGGTTAGCACAATCCAGAAGCCCAGGGAAAAGCCTGCCCTGTCTCCAGGTCTTTGAGGAACTGAGAAGGATAAAGCTGCCAACAAGGATGGACTGGCTGTAGGAGTCATAACAGGTGTGCATGGGTGGGTGACACTGTGTCTCCAAGATAAGCTGGGAGTCTGAAGGCACCAAAGGTAAGCGTGACTTACTCCAACGTTGTACCCAAAGCTGGCCCTGCCCTCCATACATAGAAAGGGGAGAAGGCGCTGGAGACCAAAAGCCTTGGTTCAAATCTTGGCTTTGTGACCTCCCAGCTATGTGACTTTGGGCAAGTCACTGCTCTGAATTTCCATTTCCTCATTGAGAAAATACAGAAGGACATCAAAACATCTATTTCAGACATGAGATCACATGTGTGAAATGTTTGGCAAAATGCCTGGTGCTTAGTAGAAACTCATTAAATATCAGGTCCATCTGTCCGGCTCTTGGCAGAAAAAGGGAAATCAAATTTAAAAGCCCTGGAAATCTCCTCTGAAGACAAGTAAGGACTAGGACATTCGTTGCTCCATTCAACATATAAGCCCTGAATCCCTCCTTTATGCCCCAGAGAGTCAGCCATGAATAAATCAGTCCTTCTTCTCAAGGAGCTCACACTCTAGCCGGCACAAATCCAACCCACGACTCCCATACAATGGAATACATTATAATAGAGGCAGATCGGGGAGGGCTAGTGGGGCACCTGAAGGCATTGGGAAAGCTTCGCAGAAAAAAAAAATATTTGAGATGGAACTCAAAGGACAAGGAATCTTTAAACAGACAAGGAAAGAAAATGTATTTTAGGCAAAGGGAAGAGCATATGCTAAGAAACAAAACATGGGGCGCCTGGGTGGCTCAGTTGGTTAAGCAGCTGCCTTCAGCTCAGGTCATGATCCCGGAGTCCCAGGATCAAGTCCCACATCGGGTTCCCAGCTCCACGGGTTGTCTGCTTCTCCCTCTGACCTTCTAGCCTCTCGTGCTCTCTCTCACTGTCTTTCAAATAAATAAATAAATCTTAAAAAAAAAAAAAAGAAACAAAACATGGCGAGCTTGGGAGGAGCCAGCACAGTGAGGAAAGATGACACTGGGAGGAGCCAGAAGGGGTAAAGGGTGACCTAGTGACACCTCTGAGCAGGGAGAGATGACATTCAAAATTTATAATAACTAGGGTGGCATGGGCATTAAAACTTTCAAAAGGGACCAGTGGCCATAAGCAACAAGTAAGGCTACAATGGGACCTCCAAGGAAGGGATTCCTCATATTTAGAATATTTTTGGCAACTGAAGTGAAAATAGACGGATAATCAGTGTATTTGCTAGTACCAAGGTTTCCATGATACTTGACCATTTAGCCTGATGGTCGTTGTAATATCTTGCATATAGGTTATGTATATGGTGGCCCATGATACTAGTTTACAGAAGCAATTTTATAAATTGTACTCATACCTGTAGGTGAGAGATTCTTTACAATCCTGCCCAAACTTGGGGATCTATTCTATAGATGGTCAGGAAGGAGGAGTGTAGCACCTTTATAGCTCCCCTGAGCATATAGGTCACAGCCACATCCGTAATATGCCCTTAATCAATGCTGAATCACTGTAATGAAGTCTGTTGCACTGAATGACTTCCTGTTGAAATTTGATCCCTGTCAATTTCTTTAAAACATTTTATCTAATAATTCTGATTATCTTACCTCTTCCCCTTAGCCCATTCATCGCTTTTGCTAATAATAGATATTCTTAGGTTAGAGAAGGAACATTCTTAAATTATCTTTGGACTCCACAGAGCTTCCTCTTAGTTAATTATCTTCTGATTCTCCCTGACTCATCCATGGTCATCCCACATGGTAGTCTTCTGCTAGGATGGACTTTATTGTCTGACCTGTTGTTTTTCTGAGCCTGCCAAGTGATAGCATCAGTAATGCAGACTAGCCACATGATGAGGTTATATTAATCATTTATTTGTAAGTGAGACTGGTCACCTTTCACATCAGCTCTCCTAACATGTCAATTTTTAACACATCTAACATGAAACAGCCCAAAGAAATCAGTTCCATCTAGGTAAGCCTGCAAGCAAATCTTTTCAGAAAATTATTAAGAACAAAAAAAATTTTTTTTATCATACTTTAATCCTAACCAAATCAGTGGGACCAGGGTCATCTCTTCACATTCTAATTTCTTGAACCCATGAATATTACTTGACATTACATGGCAAGAAGGTACTTACTCTGTAGACGGAATAAGGCTCACTAGGCCTTAAATATCGGGAGATTATTCTGGATTACCCAGGTGGGCCCAGTGTCATCACACTGGCCCTTCAAAGTGCAAGAAGAAGCCAGATGAGTCAGTGAGAGAAATTTGACTACGAAAGAGAAAGCAGCAGAGACTCAAAGAGTGAGGGCAACTCAACCTGCCATCACCAGCTTCTAGGAGAAGGAAGGGGCCCACAAGCAAATGCATCTACAGAACAGTAAGGTACTAAGCATGTGTCAGATTCAGCCACACACACACAAAAAAAGGCATGGAAAGTGGAAAGTGCTTAGCATGGTGCCTGGCGGCAAGCAGACCACTCATTCCGTGGCAGCTCCCATTACCCAACTCTGAGTTGACTGAAAAACAGAGAGAAGCCTGGGAGCCTGGCTTCTGTGCTTAGCTATACCCACTAATGAAGCAAAGACATTGTTGCCTCTCTGGACCTCAGACACTTGGTGAAAGGAGGAGCTTTACTGAGGGATGGCAAATGGGGCACGTGGGCCTCACCACTCTCCTCCACATGCAAGGCAGGGATCAGTAATCAATCACAGCTTTCTTTTCTGATGAGCCAACACACGGACTTCAGGTCATTCCCAATGCTGGGTCCCAAATAACCTCTGTTGCTCAATTAAAGTTGGCAAATGAAATGAAGCTAATTTACCTTCTCTGAATTAAACGGCCTCAGATGGACATTTGAGCCCAAAACAGGTTATGGCTCTGGGGTCTTGCTTTCTGAGCATGTTTACAAACCTGCTCCAAGGTGAAGGGAAGGGTTCCAAGTTTAAAGAGTGACTTCCTACCTGATGAGATGGAAGCAGATAATTGAACCCATCGGTGGAATGCAATAAGAGCAACCCAGATTTATGTGTTTCTTCTGCCGCTTCCCAGCTCTGTGACCTTGGGTAAGTCACTTAACCTCTCTGAGCCTCGGTTTCTTCATGTGTAAAAACAGACCTAAGATGGTGAGGTAAGATATTGATAGGAGGGGAAACTGGGGAAATATAGGGAACCTCTGTACTATCGTTGCAGCTGTTCCATAGATCTAAAATGATTCCAGAATTTAAAAGGTTATTATTATTTTTTACAAAAGGGCAGCAGGGCAATTACCTTGAAGGGCTGTGAAGATCTAATGAGATAAGGTGTGGGTGAAGAATGTTGTTTGGTGCTTTTCTTTCTTCCCTCCCAGGCATTTCCCTTCACCTACACACTTGAATTTGTCGAACACCTGGAAAATCAGGAGGTCTGCTTTGTGGACTGTGACGTCAGCAGGTTCACCTGCCTGACAACATTGCAGTTCAGAGTCTCCCTGCCAAGCTGAAGCCCTGAAGGCAAGAAGGCTGGGTTTGTGCAGTCCTGGGAGCCAAAGAATTTGTCACACATTGCCAGAAAGCAAAATGGTCCGCCTCTCTTTGCTGGACTCTGCGTATCGGGTGGGTTTTGTGGGGGCGGGTACAGGGGAAGAGGAAATGAGAGACCTGGTGAAGAGCTGCATGGAATCTAAATGAGACTTGCAGGTCCCATAAAGCCAGATAAGTTAGTGGACAAGGGGTGGAAGGGAGGAGAATATCTTCAGCCGTTATGTCAGGACCATACTTGATCCCAAGCCGACTTTCTTCTAAGCCCATGCGGGGTACTGGCAGGACACTGGGAAGCAAGAGAAAAAAACCTTTCTTCCCCTGCCTCTCTGCTTCATGCGATTCCCCAGCAGTGACAACATCACCCTTGTGGCTCCGTCACTGCCGACCAGGTTTACTGGGGCTCCGGCTCCCATGAAGTGACCCGACCCAGCCCTTAGCTTCCAGCGGAGGAGCTCCTTGCCTTGTGGCTCGTTTCTCGGTTGCTTCATTGTCCTCCTCTTGGCATCAAAGCTCCCTCCTCAGCTGTGCAAGCAGTCCTGAACACTGAATTGCTTCTCCCTTAAATATTCAGTGCTTCCTGGTATCCTGGTTGGACAAGACTTATCAGTCCTTCACTGACCAAGCCAGTTTTCAGCATGGAACGCAAGGCCCCAAGAGACCTATCTGGAAAATCGGGGTGGGAGACGAGGGCACGGAAGAGGTCTAGGGAATGAGCAATGGGGTTCACATTCAGGAGAGCCTGGGCTCCTAAGAAGTCCCTGAAACAAGAAGGAAGCAAGAACATAAAAAGCAGCAGAGCTAGCATCGCCACTTCTAGTGGTTGCCAAGAATCTTCTGCTTTGGCAGAGAACAAGTTGAAACCTAGAAAGAGAGGAGAACCAAGGGCCCCTAAATTGGCTCCAGAAACATGGCAAGGAGGGGAGAAAAGGTCTGGGGTGTGGCTGGCCTGCCTGAAGGTGGAGGCTGCGTTCTAGTCAGAGGGAGGAGCTCAAACCCAGAAGTCCAACTGATTCCATCCAGCAGCTCGTCCCAATGCGCTGTGATCAAACTGTCCCAGGGACAGGATCTGCTTGAGGCTGAGTGGCGAGGACTTCGACAGTGACAGAAACCATGCAGGACTGTCCCCGGGACAAGAATCACTTTCACTTCATTTGCTTGCAAACTGTGCTTGGGGCTGGAGAGACACAGCCACGGCACGGGGATATCATTCATTAGCTGCTAATTGACTGTGTGACCTTGTGAAACAGGGAGAAGGCAGTCTTACCTTAAAGGACACATTGTGAATTCCCAATACACATCAAGCTGTAATTCCAGCTGTTGTAAGGAGAGGCACAAGAGCAGATGCCTAAGAAATGCTTCCTGTGGAGGGGTGGGGGATGGGAGAAAGAAAGCAGAATGGAAGGACCCTTTAGAGTGCTCAAGAGCATGGTTTTAAAGAAATGATTTTCAGTTTGGTTATCAGTGACAATTACAGTATCATCACTGTCTATGAAAATAGCCCTCATTTTTTTCAAATGCATGATGAATTATGTAGGGGTAACTGATATAATGCCTGGAATTTTTTTTTCAAAATATTAAGGCAAAGCATAGAAAGAGAAAGAGAAGGGGAGACGAATAAAGCAATCATGAGAAATCTTAGCAGTTATTGAATCCGGATAATGGACTCATAAGGGGTTGTTACACCTTTTTGCATGTGTGCAAAAAAATTTTTTTTCCATGGGGCGCCTGGGTGGCTCAGTGGGTTAAAGCCTCTGCCTTCGACTCAGGTCATGATCCCAGGGTCCTGGGATCGAGCCCCACATTGGGCTCTCTGCTCAACAGGGAGCCTGCTTCCTCCAGTCTCTCTGCCTACTTGTGATCTCTGTCTGTCAAATAAATAAATAAAATCTTTAAAAATTTTTTTAAAAATTAAAAAAATTTTTTTCATAATCCATTTTTTAAAGCATATGTTTTAGAGCCAGACTTGGGCTCAACCCCATTCATTCAAGCAACAGATGTGTTGGATGCCAGCGCTCAGCAGGGGCAGGCAGAAGGGGCACAGAACAGACCAGGTCAAGATTTTCAAAGGCTGGAAGGACGTTTAGATGTTAGGCAGCCAGGAAAAGTAAATGACAAATACCCACTTTGTCTGTCTATACTCTTTCTAATCTGTCTCTGGTCCTTCTAATGCAACGCTCCACTTGTGAGAGCCACTCCAGCCTAGAAGGACACTGGAACTCTCTTTATGCCACCTGCGCTGCTGTTGCCCATGGCTCGGCAAGTAGGACATCTTCTACAGGGAGGAAGGACTGCGGCAATCCGTTGTGGGCCACATTTCCAGGGCACAGAGCCACTCTATAGGCTCACCCCTGCCTCTTTCCTAGGAGCGTCCAACAGCCTCCATGGGACCCTCTGGAGGCACATGTCAATTACCCTCTCCCTCCCTCACCTGTTTCTCGCCCTCAACCCTGCAGAGGAGTGTGTAATTAAAATCAGCGGGGAAGACAAGACCTCTCCCAAGGGAGACCTGCGTTGGAATCCTGGTTCCGCCGACATACTATTGGTATGACCCTGTGTGCGTCACATCTGTGCTCTCATCTGTAAAATCATGGCAACACGGCACCTCCCTCACAAGGCCGTGTGAAGCTTACTGGGGAAATGCATGCAGAGGGCGTTCACAGTGCCAGATGCAAGGTAAATCCTCCCAAACAGGGGCACTGCTATTGCAGAGGGAGAGGTGAGGAAAGGATCCATCCTTGTGCTCTGATGAGGCAGGGAGACAGGACCTGAGATCTCTCTGAGCCACGGTCTGATGATTTGGCTACAAGGCTCCTCTTTAATGTGGGACCTGAAGCAGAAGAACCAATGTACCTTCCCACTATGCTAGAGGTAGCACAGGGGCCCTGGTTGAGGGGGAGACCCTCTGGCCTGGGGGCACCAGAGGAACCCAGTTCTGAGCTGACCCCAAAGGTTTGAGGGTGACTCCCACAAGGTACCCCAGAAGCAACTTATATACATTCCCTGCCTTCTGGGTCAAATGCTTTGCCTAGATCCCAACAGTTATCTAGAAGTCACCCTTGAATTGAGCAGGATTTGCCCATGTGCTGTTCTAGACCCCAAGGCCCCAGCCACTATCTCAAGATATGGGAGTGTGAGCCTGGGACCGCAAGTGGCAGGCCAGCACCAGCTGAGTGAGTCACACAGCCCCACGTGTGCTGCCTGGACATAGAGCAGGATGGTCTGCTCTTCCTGAAGGTCATGTGAAATGTCACAGAAGCAACCCTGTGGTACAGTTTACAGATTCCATAGGCCTCCGCATCCTCCAACTGGCACTCTTGCCCTTGGCTTCCTTGCTGGCTTTGAGGGTATCTTGGTGGCAAGAAGCTCTCAGGCCACAGTAGGCAAGGGAGAGGAGAGGCGAGCTTCCTGGAAGAATTCCCTTTTTCAAAGGAGGGCGACTTGGCTATGGTTTGTTCTAAATAAACACTTGAAAGCCTTTAATTCATGAGTGAGGAGACCAATAAGAGATCACAACTGGTGCAAGGGAGTACTCAGAACAACAGACATTTGTACTCAGTTGCAGAGTACTAAACTGAATTTACAAATGGATGTAAGACCAAAGAGTTGGTCAATATTCATAGCAATAATTAGTTCTATTCCACCAGAGTCCAGACCTACACCATCCCCAGAGCCTCCAGAATTACACCAAGAGGATAGCCAGTCATTTCTTTTTGCAAAATCACATTGAGAGGTGGCGATCCAGTCACTTCTTTTGCTCCTTTCAAAATCGACTACAATTTCCCCCACACCTGGGAACTGCAGAGATGTTAGGGGTTCTCGGCTTGTAACGAGGCAGAGGAATCTTCAGAAGCAGGGATGGGAGGATAGCAGGGGAAGGAGCATGGGCCTTGCATGTAAGGGGGCAAGGGGGTTCCAAGCCTGGTTTCTCCTCTTCTTAAGGGTGTGGCCCTGCGCAAGGTACTTCATCTCACTGAGCTTCCACCTCCTCACTTGTAAAATGGAAATAAAGAAAGGTAGCATCTGCCTCATATGATTATTATGGGACTCAAGGATGAGGATAAAGCACCTGGTATGTAGTCACTGGTCAATAATCCTAACAGGCATCACAGGATGGCTGTCTGCTCTAAGTCAGGCAGTGGGATAAGCAATTTCCATGCCTTCCCTTATGTATTCCTTACAACAGCTATGAGGTAAGTACTGTTATCAGTCTCTTTCATATGAGAGGGAAGTGAGGCTCAGGGCAGTTAACTGGCCCAAGATGATCCAGCTAATTAGCAATGCTACCAGTATTTGAACCCAGGCTGAAGTCATACTGCCCTCCTGATCTCCTGGGAGATGTGGTTTCTAGGGGGAGGCAGGCCTGGGAGCATAAGGGCAATGTGTAAATTGTGCGAATGTGCTCTTAATCCAGGAAGCATGTATCCTGAAAACACATGTCCCTGTCAAGTAGTTTCAGAGGGGAGGCCAAGGCCAAGGCCAAATCCACCCCCAGCCCCCAACCCCAGCTCACCCAGTCACATTCAGGTACACTCATACCATCAAATATTTTGACTGATGCCTCCTCAGTGCTTTTCAGCTGTTTTAATTGTGTGGCAGACAGAGAAACATAATTTCAAGAACCAGAGACCCTTGCTGTCCCCGGCCCCTCCCAGGCCCTCTGAGGGTTGAAGCAATTGGCAACTTAGGACATCAACTGAGTCACTTTGCTGTGAGCCGCAGCTACCTTCCAGATCCTCTAGGCCTCATGAGCTAACTATATAAATTCCCAATCAAACACAGACTTAAAAATCAGTTGGCAAATTGAGCACTTAAGTCTTTCGCTCCATTTTAGGCTTTGGAGCCCATTTTCCCTCCACTTACAGTTGAAGCCGGTAGATGAATAACTGCCTGATATTTAATGTGCTATAGCACATTTTGGACATGTTATTCTAAATGTCTAATCAATATGAATTCATTTGTCATTCTTTCCTACAAGCATGGATCATAATAAACTCATCTGTGATTCATGAGAATGTAAAAAAAAAAAAAAACTGTCCCATGGGAATTTTATCTTAATTCAGTATTACCAGTGCTTCTAAGTGAAACATTATCCGCTTGGTCTTCTGAACAAAGGGTTCATAATGTTTTTCATATTCTTCCCAGTCTTTGGCAAAATCATGGGGAAAAGCCGGCCATGTCTGCATGATGCCGCAAGATCCGGGGGAACAAAAAGGAGGAGGTGGTGATGTTCAATGACTAGGTTCTTTAGTTGGTGTCTATGCCTCCTTTATGAGACAATATGTGGAAGGAATGAGAAGTTAAAAATGGAAGGCATAGACAAAGGGGAAATTGTGGAAGAAGACATTCCTCAAATGGTTGTCACTGCCATGGAGTTGTAGCCCCAGCAAAGGAATTTGCAAATTTTCTACATTAAAGCGGTAGGGGAAGGCTACAATCATGATGGAGAAAATTGTGGTTACAGCACTCCTGGGGGGGGCTTAGTCGGTTAAGCAACCAAATCTTGATTTCAGCTCAGGTCACCATCTCAGGGTCATGGGATTGAGGCCCATGTCCAGCTTTGTGCTCAGTAGGGAGTATACTGGAGGATTCTCTCTCTCTCCCCCTCTGCCTCTCCCCCTGCTCGCTCTCTCTCTCTCTCTCTCTCTCAAATATTAAATAAATCTGAGAAAAGGAAAAACGTGGTTACTATTTTCATAAAGAGGGCAGAGACATCATTAATATTATGCCACTTATCAGAAAACTAGTCTAAGCCAGTGATTACTAACTCATATTCATCATAGACGGATATGATACCGCTGAGAATGATGGTTGGGGAAACAGTGACCTGCCCATGAATTCAGCACTCCAGGACCTGTGCGGCAATCTCATGTACTCTTAATACACTGTTCGATTGGAGCTTTGAATTGAGTTCATGGACAGTCACAGCCTCGACGTGATTGTGTGGAAAAACCAAACAAAGGGATTTCATTATATAAAAGTAAACCCAGAGAAACTCAGTGGAAACACTGCAAAGCCACACAAGAAGAGCCCAGCTCTTGACACAGAGTTTGAAACTACAGATCAATAGAAAGTAACTTGAAACTGTAGAAGGAAATAGGCAAGGCAAAAGAGTGCCACAGCAGTTCTCGCCACTTCCCACTCCAGAACGAACCAGCCTCCTTTTGAAGTAGAGATTACTCTGAATAACCATGTTCCGGTTGACAAAAAGTAGATAGGAGAGAGTGGCAACTGACTGAAAGCCCCGACGATCAAAATCTGGATACAAAAACCAATTTCACCTTCCTGACTTCACTGATAGTGTTGACTGGATGAGTCAGCAGATGGGCTGGAGTGAGCAGACAATTTAGTCAATATAGCTCAACCCCTCCTGAAGCTAGCCACGATCTGAGAACTCACCAGAACCTTCTCTATCGGGCTGTATGACATCACATGCGATTTCTACTTAGCCCTGGGCTTTGGGGCTCTATGGCACTGAGGACTCCCCTGAGACCTTTTGGGCATATTCAATTCACTTACCCTCAAGATATACAGGAGGTTTGATTCCAAGATAAAAGATTATAAAGCTGCTTCTGAATTGTAACTTCCCAAATATTTTAGTTAAAAGCACTGCTGATGTTCTCATTGTGGTTCTTCGGTGCGAATCAGTGATCAGGTTTATTAGCGTATATATTTTCCCCTGTGATTAAATATTCTTTTCACTTAGAAATGAAAAAAAGACAGAAAGCTTGTAAACATTTTGCTTTTTGTAAGCTGAAGGTACCCTTGTATTTTGAAAGAGCTTTCACATGGAACTAGCGGGGACCCCATGTTACACATATTTATGTGCAGTGTAGAAATTAAGCAAGTTCTAATTTAACCTAAAATCCCATCAGCTTTTTTTTCAAACCATTATTTAATGCGGGCATGGATTTTAACTATATATCCATGTGGATATGTTGTGGCAACCTGCCACGTTCAATTTGCAATGTTCCTTTGTTGAGGAAACATTGTATTTTATTCAAGTGAAAAAAAAAAACAACACTAATGATTAAATAGGGGACAGACACACTTCCAGTGCTTTGTAGTGAACAAACAAGCTGACTCAGTGTCCTTGCTGAAACAAAACATTTTCTGAGAGCCAGGATTCAAGTAAACACAGGATATGTCTATGCCTCTCGGCCTGTTCATCGCAGTAGGACTCATAGTCTACATTGACTTGACTCTTGACTGTTCCCTCCCTTCCTTCCTTTCTTCCTTTCTGCCTTCCTATCAAACTCTCAGCATAGAGCTTCTCACCCTTCTGGCTCTGAAGATTGAATACTGCTGAGGGCATGGTAAATTCCAGATTAAGAAAGTCTGTGTGTGTGTGTGTGTGTGAGAGAGAGAGAGAGAGACAGAGAGGGAGGGAGAGAGTTGGCTGGGGTTACTGGCCACCAACATTTGCAAAAGAATGATAAATTTCAGTCACACCCATTTTCATGGAAGCAAAAAGTCAACCTGTGGCAGAACAAAATGGCAGAAACAGGAAAAAGCCCCAGACCTTTTGACTCCCTGTCCAATGCTCTTTCCATTATCATAAGCAGCCTCACCCATCGATAAAATGCTTTGGCCCTTGGGTGTACACCAACAAATATTGCTCAAGCCCATATCCTACAAAAAACTAACCAGTCATTAATAAATGATCCTTAGTCAACTAAGTCTGAGAAATGCTGCGGATTCTATCTGCCCTTGGAGATTCACCATGCATGTTAGCATTTTAAAGGCTCTGTAAGGACTTGAAGTAAACAACTCTGTTTAATTTTGTTTAACTCAAGATTTTCTTAACCTTCTCAGACCATGGATCCTATTAAATATGGATCCTATTGGGGCACCTGGGTGGCTCAGTGGGTTAAAGCCTCTGCCTCCAGCTCGGGTCATGATCTCAGGGTCCTGGGATCGAGCCCCGCATCGGGCTCTCTGCTCAGCCAGGGAGCCTGCTTCCTCCACTCTCTCTCTATCTCTTCCTGCCTCTCTGCCTACTTGTGATTTCTATCTGTAAAGAAAAAAATATGGATCCTATTAACAATGTCTATTAACATCTTGTAGGGTTCTATAGGGTGTGATTTGGAAAATGCTAGAAAACTAAGTCAGGAACATGTGAATTGAACTGTACTTACTATGCTTTGGACACTGCTTAAGAAAATGCCCCTGGAACTAGAATCCAATCCTTCTGGTTTCCTGGACAGTTCATGCTTTTTTTAAAATATTGTACTTATTTATTTGAGAGAGTGTAAGCAAGAGAGAGAGAGAACTGGGAGGTCAGGGGAGGGACAGAGGGAAAGGGTGAAGCCTATTCCCTGCTATGCAGGGAGCCCAACTCAGGGCTCGATCCCAGGACCCTGAGATCATGACTTGAGCCAAAGGCAGACACTACACCAGTTTATGCTTTCCCCTCTGCATGCATCGCATGCTTTCCCCACGGTCTTTATTCTTCCCATTGCTAACATTTCCTGAGATCTCTCAAATTAACTACTCTGAGGACAACTACCTTGGTAATGTAAAGCAATGGTTCTTAAAATTCGATCTCCAGATCAGTGGCACTGGCATCCCCTGGGAATGTGTCCAATGCAGATTCCTGGGCCCCGTGCATTTCAGGCCTACTGAGTCAGAAACTCGGGTGCAAGCTGCCACAATCTGCATTGTAATAAGCCCTCCGGGGGATTCTGATGCACCCTCCAATTTTAAAAATCCCTGCTCTTCCATGGCAAGGCTTTCAGCCACTTTCCCTACATCTGCTATTATTTCCTTCTGTCTCTTATCACTCAGAAAACAGCCAAAATAAAGTAAGGTGCCTACATAAGATGACATGTGCCTACATAATAGTCCCTTCCATATCCCTCCCTTAGATCAAAAGACGGTTCCTTTGGCGAACAAATCACTCAGTCCCTCTTTTGACATATTCGGTTTAGGATAAAAAGCTTTGCATGAAATATGTAGAGATTATCCCTTAAGCCAGCCTATCCACACCAAGCAGCTTGCCTCACCAAGTCATTGCAATGCTGAAGCTTCTTAAAAGGCACCAGACATAGTTGTCTCTAAACAATAAGCCCATTTCCACACACACAGACATTTTGAAGGAAGGTTAAACTAGGAGTTCTTCACAATCCTACCGATCAATAAGCCAAAGAATGTCTACTGAGCACTCATGCAGGGCAAAGCACTGTGCCCCGAGCTCCAGGCTTTCACAGAACATGATGCGGACCCCCTGTCCCCTGGGACATTACAATGTAGTTTCAGAGAGCTATCATATCAAAAACCATCCAAGCACACCAAGTAGTGACCAGAAAGTGCCAGAAGAATGCTGCTAAGCGATATCTAGACTGGAAGATACACTCTTGAAAGAACATTCTGTTGAGAAACAGAAAACGTGGGTTGGAGTTCTCCCTGTTCCACTTAACAGTTCTGTGACCTTGGGCAAGTCATAACCTCTGTGGGTTTTAATTAATATTCTGTCAATTGAGGGAAATAATACTGTACATGCCCCAAAGCAGGGAATAGAAATAGATCTGCTCTTTTAAAAAAATATATTTTATTTATTTATTTATTAGAGAGAGAGAGCAAGTGTATGGGTGGGGAGAGGGGTGGAAGGAGAGGGAGGGGCAAAATCCCCACTGAGCAGGGAGTCCAATGTGGGGCTCTGATCCCAGGACCCCTAGACAGTGACCTGAGCTGAAGGCAGATGCTGAGCCACTCAGGAGCTCCCAGATGTGCTCTTGAGGAAGCTTTCAGTCTAGGACCCATGACTCTAAGAGGTCTGAAACTGAACAGTCTGCAGGTGCAAGCAAGGGTGAAATCAGCCATGGAGCTAGAGAATACATGCCCCAGCCCAGGGTTGCCAGGTCTCCCGATTTTTCTAGAGAAACAGAAATGCATATCTTGTGTAACATTTGTCCATTACCAATGGGTTTTTTTTTTTTTTGCACCTAATTCTAAAGCTTTGTAATTGGGCCAGACAAAATGTCTCTATGAGCCGGATGTGGCCAGTGATACAGCTAAGTGGTAACCTGAGGACTAGACAGGGGCCACAAAAGTTTTCATAGGGAAGGTGGAACTGTGGGGGTTTTTGCTGAGGTTGAAATGAAACAGCATGATCAGTGTAATCGTGAAGATGCCTCGCTTCAAACCAAGTCAATATTTTTTGCTTTCCACGTCTTCATTTGGTATTACAAATGACTGCATGGCTGCAGTCAATTACAGACCACTTAAATCACTCCTCCTTAAAGCTCTTCCTGACCAGCCTGGCCCCAAGTGCACTCTCTCCCTTCTTTGAGTTCCCATAGCAATTATTCTTCATGCAATTCATTTGGCGATTAATCACACAGTGGCTTGTGGCATCTTTTCTATTGCGATCTTGAACAGCTATTTAAACATGTTATAATTATTTAAGTGTCCATATGTTTGCATCTTTACTCCCCTCTTAGTTAGTGTGCTCTTTGAGGATGGAGGCCAGATCTTATTCCTTACAGTACCTGGCAGAGTGTAGAAGATTAGTCTGTTTTGGATTTAATTTCAGAAGAGAGTAGTAGAGAAGGGTAGTATACCTAAGGGGGTCTCTAAGCTGTTTTTTAGAACATGCTTTCTCTAATATAGTCTGTGCTGTTCATCATATGCAAACTTGTACATTTCTATTTAATAAACATAGCTTCCAAACAGTGGAAAATATAACACAGGGAATGAGAGGAAACATTGGCAAGCACGTGCTTGACAGGGGACTTGTATCCAGAAAACATAAAGAACTATTACAAGCCGATACTAGAAAGACAACGCAATTTTAAAACAGGTAAAAGATTCGAGTACACATTCCTTCAAAGATGTAAGGATGGCTAACAAGGACTTGAAAAGATGCTCCATGTCACTAGCCATCAGGGAACGGCCAATCAAAATCACAATGAGATACTGTTTCCCGCCCTCTAGACAGCAAGTGTTGATGACGATGTGGAGACATTGGAACTCTCATTACGGTCACTGGCAGGAATGTAAAATAACCCAGCTGTTATGACAACCATTAAACATGGCGTTACCATACAATCTGGCAATTCCAACCCTTGGTATGTACCCAAGAGAACTGAAACTGTATTTCCATACAAAAACTTGTGTTTACAAACTTAGAGCAGCAGTATTCATCATAGCCCAAAGGTGGACACCAGCCCAGGTGCCTATCAGCTGAGGAATGGAGAAACAAAATGTGATGTATCAATATGATGAGATATTATTCAGCCTTAAAAAGGAATGAAGTATTGGGGCACCTGGGTGGCTCAGTGGGTTAAAGCCCCTGCCTTCGGCTCAGGTCATGATCTCAGGTCCTGGGATTGAGCCCCGCATCGGGCTCTCTGCTCAGCCAGAAGCCTGCTTCCTCCTCTCTCTCTGCCTGCCTCTCTGCCTACTTGTGATCTCTGACTGTCAGGTAAATAAATAAAATCTTTTTTTAAAAAAAGGAATGAAATATGGAGACATTCTACAACAGGGATGGACCTTGAAAACATTATGCTAAGTGAGAAAAGTTAGTCACAAAAAGACCACATATTGCATGAGTCCATTTATATGAAATGTTCAGTAGAGACAAATCAATGGCAAATAGATTGGCATTACCTGGGGCTGAGGAAGGGAGCCAGGGATGGTTAGGGCTGTGTGCTAATGGCTGTGGGATTCCTTCTGGGGGTGAGGCCAGTGTGTCAAAATTAGATTTGGGGGATGACTGCACAGCTCTGTGACTATTAAAAACCACTGAACTGGGGGCGCCTGGGTGGCTCAGTGGGTTAAAGCCTCTGCCTTCTGCTCAGGTCACCAGGGTCCTGGGATCGAGCCTGGCATCTGGCTCTCTGCTTGGCGAGGAGCCTGCTTCCCCTCCTTCTCTCTCTCCTGCCTCTCTGCCTACTTGTGATCTCCCTCTGTCAAATAAATAAATAAAATCTTAAAAAAAACCACTGAACTGTATGCATGGATGAATTCTGTGGTTTGATCCTATCTGAATGATATCTCAATAAAGTTGTTAAAGTAGTAATAGCTAATGTTTAAATAATACCTATTGTGTGGCCATCTTCTAAGCCTTCTAGATATAGTAACTCATTCAGTCTTCACAAAACCCTGAGGAGGAAGGTGCTTTTATTGCCCCTGTCTGACAAGGAAATGGAGTTACACACACAGTAAGGGAATAGTCCCAGGTCTCACAGCAGTGATTGGTGGAGATGAGATTCTAACCCAGGCCATTTGCATCTGGAGTGTTACGTTCTTCCAGGCTTGCCATTTCTCCATTATTCTGCTGGAGCTAGGATGGAGACAATCTTCACAGACTCAGGTTAGGCTGAGAGTGAGTGCAGGGAAAGTTAATTAGCAAATAAGAGGAAAGAGGCTGCAGAAGAAGCCAGGGGAAGGGATTTATAGACACTGTGATGCCACAAGTAATTTAGCAACTCTTTCTTCCTCCCATCCCACGAAGAGTATGCACCTTGTACTTAGTGTGTGGGGGACTGTGTCCGATGAGCTATCTGGGGGTGGGGGGCGGGGGGAGGGTAATCCTTACAGAACAGATGTTTACAGTGATTCAGCAGGTCATGTCTGTTGCTTTTGGGGGAACAGTGCCCCAGTTCAGAATGCTCTTTGAAATAGTGGAGATGAGCCATTTTCCCCTTGACTCCTAGGAGTAAATGGAGTTATCCTGCCCGCCTGACTTCCCTAGAGCCCCAAGTTTCAGAATATAGCTAGGTTCATTCCCTCAAGTGCAGGTATGTACTAAGCTAAAGGCAGGGAGGACACAAAGTTGATGATAAGAACCATTTAGCCAACGTCTGCCATGCACTAGGCATTTCATGTTCTGACTTATTTAATCCTTAAAACATCGCTGTGGAGTACTATTATTATTATCCGATTATACAGATGAAGAAACTGAGGCTCAGGGTGGTGGAGAGGATATAACAATTAGGAGCAGAACTGAGATTCAAACCCAATTTCTCAGACTCTAGTGTTTTTTCCACTTTAATATACTCCATCCCACGAATATTTAATGAGTCCATATTTACACAAGGTACTATAGAGGAGAAGGTAATAAGAGGGTCCTGTCCTTAAAACACTTTATAAACCAGCTGGGCAAATAAGATATATAAAACAAAATTAAAGTGAAAGTTTAATAGTGCTCTACTAATAATATAATCATAGTACTATAAATCTATGATATATGTATAATTGTGCTATCTATATAGTAACAGTACAACATAGGGAGAGATGGGCATGCCTACCTTTTATTTGACAGGCTCTGTTCTAATGGCTTTGCAACTATGATCTCATTTATTCCACTTTAGAGGTGAAGAAGCAGACAAAAGGAGGTGAAGTAATTGGTCCGGCACCAGATAGTTGATAAGGAACAGTCAGGACTCAAACATAAGCAGGATGTCTCCAGAGCCTCATCTTCTAGTCATTACACTGTATTTCCATAAGTGTGATATCATAATGAAGGTTTGAAGAAAAAAACAATGCTGGGGAGCCCAAAGAAGAGAGCCATTCATTAATCTATCTGGGGCAGTCAGGAAAGATTTCCCACAAGATGCAAAAGTTGTGCCGGTCTTAGAGGAGGGTAAGAATTTACTGGCAAGATAAGAGGAGTAAGGGTGTTCTAAGCAAAGGGAACACCATGTTCACGAACTTCTGCAAAGACCTGGTTTATCTGAGGAATGTTGAAAAGCTCAGTATAATGGAAGCTACAGTGTGTTGGGACAGCCAAGGGGTGGGAAGAAACAGTGCTAGTGGAGGAAGAGGCCTGGGCCATCAGAGTGAAGGTATGCACAGCAGAAGAATGAATAAAAGTGAGCAGGACTAGAATGTTAACTGTGAGGGTCTCCCCCCTTTTTTTTAAATTCACTCTTAACTTTTCAAAGGGGTCACCTTCTTTTTTGCAAGTCTGGGAAATAGGTTTTGCTAAGCAAGGATAAGAGTGCTTTGAGGGAGGAGGGTTCGAAGGGTGCTATCATCTCGGAAAGGAGATGGGTCATGGCGGGAAAGAAAATTATCATGGGGGGAGTCTCTCTGGGAGAAAGTCTCATAGATGCAACTGAGAAAGAGCCATTCACCCTTATTCAATCTACCATTAGGTCGAGGGCAAGTGTAGGTTACTCAACACCCACTCAACCAGCATATATACACAAACTGGGAAGAGGGATGGCTCTGAGATGAGGAGGAAGAAGCTACTAGTTGGGTTGTTTTAAGAGTTTCTCATCTGAGGCATAACTCCTTAGTTGCCCCTTCATCCTTGGGCCTAGGGAAAGAAGCTTGGTTCCTTTGCCACATCACTGTGCAAAATTAAAGGAGTTCTACTGTGTCCTATAGGCAATGGACTGCCCAAAGAAGGTTTATGAGCAGGGAAGTATTAGGAGGATCAGTCTTGAGGCCAATTGAAGCCTGAACTAGAGAGAGAGGAAGGGACTAACTAGAAGCAGGAAGCCTAGTCCAGATGAGAAAGGGAATGGAATTTAACACCATGACCACATCGGTGATGGTCAAAAGAAGGATAGACTTCCAAGGTAGCCTTGCAGCCGCTTGGTGACCCACTGGCTACAGAGGATCAGGGAGAAGGAGAGAGGACTCTAGGAGACGGCCAACTATTTTGACAAGCAAATTTGACAACCTAATTACCAGTAGGAGTTTTGTTCACCACACTCATCTACCTCCAGCATAGCCTTCCAAAGCTAGCCTGCTTGCCTTGGTTGTCTGACTGCGTTAACACAACGAAACCAGCTGTGGGTTTCACCCTTCCTTCTTATTTCCTCTCTCTTTTCCCTAATCGAGTTTAGCACTCAAATCCATGGTTCCCCCGGCCTCCTTCATAGGTCATCTTCTGCTCTTTGAACGATAGGAATCAGAAAGTCCGAAAGTGCGATTCCCACAGCGCTCCTCCTTGTCACCCAGATCCTTGTTGATGGCAGAGCTCTGGTTGCTATTTCCTTTCCTCTATGATTGGGACATTGCTTACTCACATTCTGTTCAATAAAGTTCATCATGACCCACTGTGCTCTTTCTTCTGAGACTTGTTATATAATTATCTTGTGTTCATGTGTGCTTTGTTTCCTCTCTGTTTTTTCCACATGGCCTTCTGGATATTCGCTACAGTATTTAGATACAAAGAGAGATTTCTGACTAAAGCATCTGCTTGGAATGAATAAAGAATTCTTAGCAAAGAATTTTTTTAAATACTACCAATGCTATAGGGGAGCCATGGATTCAGAGCCGAATCAGACTTTACTTTCCTACAGCACATCTGTGATTAGGTCACTGTCTGGCTCCAGATTCTTTTGTTCTTCCCTCGGGTTGATGGAAAGAAGTTCAAGTTTCTGAACCTTGTAGGTTCTTCCCCCAACATAATTTTGCAACCTTAATTCCTGCTGCTCTTTCCATGCTTGTCCCTGCAGTCATGTTATTCATTCTAGCTTTCTTGCCCTGTCCCGTTCCCGTCTGTTGAAATGCTGGCCACTCCTTTGTGTCTGGAAGGCCTGATGATAAGGAATCAGAACTGGCTTTCAAATTCAGATTTCCTGATTCCTGACTGAGTGATCTTGGGCAAGTTACTGACCTCACTGAGACTCAGTTTCCTCATCTGTAAATGCAGATCATAGTAACCTATTCTTAGAGGTGTAATAAGAAGAAATTATCTGACACATCAAGAGACATCTACCAAAATGTCCATCACCTAGTAGATGCTGAATAAATTATCAAATTGATAAATTCCAGGGGGAGGGGAGGAGTCTCAGACCACCCAAAGGCCGTCCATATATTTCAAATAAGGAATCCCTTATTTGAGTTTTATTCATCAGTATCGGGAAGTCTATCTGAATGAAAAATAATATATTTGCTTCCCCATTCCCACTACTTGTCTCATTGCTCAAAAGTATGTTTGTATGTGATACCCATGACTATGTGCACAAGTATGTGTGTGTGAGAGAATATGTGTTGGGGGGGATGGGTATTTGCCTCAGCAGCTTCATTTCAGAGGGAGCTGAAGAAACAACACTTGTTTTCAAAATAGGTAAAAAATCAGGCACCAGGTAAGTTAAGTCACCCTAAGGAAGGCCAGGAGTGGACCCAGAAGAGAAAAGTAGGATTAAGCAGAAAACCAGGAGAGGCTGCAGTGTTTCCCTGCTCTAAAGTTACAACTTGTCACTGAGGGAACATTAAGTTTCTTGAAGTGAAGGGGACAGCCTAACAGAACACCTCTGTGGTTCACAATTTAAAGTAACACTAAAAGAACTCCTACAAGCAAATGCTTTGCTTTTTTTGTGTCTCATAGAGAATTAATATCAGACAGAAATCAGAATCTTACCAAACCATTTATGAAGAAAGTAGGCCACGAGAAGGATCTTCCTAAAAGCTATCAGAGAAATGGAAAGCAATCAAGAATGGAACACTAGAGAGTAATTCAAAGGTGCAGTGAAAAGGGGACAGGAGTGGGATGATACTGAATATCATGAAAGAGCAAGCCTGTTGTTAAAAAGAAAACCAGGGGACGCCTGGGTGGCTCAGTTGGTTAAGCGGCTGCCTTCGGCTCAGGTCATGATCCCAGCGTCCTGGGATCGAGTCCCACATCGGGCTCCTTGCTCGGCAGGGAGCCTGCTTCTCCCTCTGCCTCTGCCTGCCTCTCTGTCTGCCTGTGCTCACTCTCTCTCTCTCTCTAACAAATAAATAAATAAAATATTAAAAAAAAAAAAAGAAAACCAGGAAGGGGCCTCAAAACATCATCAGAGGGGTGAGCACAGTGATGGGGACAGAAGAGGGAGAGCACGTGAGGAGCATGGAGAAGGAGCTGTGCTGTTAGAAGTCTATGGCCCAGAGATGCCTGAGTGGCTCAGTCAGTTAACTGTCTGCTTTTGGCTTGAGTCATGATCCTGGGGTCCCAGGATCGAGTACCGCATCAGGATCCCCACTCAGTGGGGAGTCTGCTTCTTCCTCTGACCACCCCCCTGTGCTCTCTCAGTCTCTCTCTCAAATAAATAAATAAAATCTTAAAACAAACAAACAAAAATGTCCACATCCCAGGGGCACCTGGGTGGCTCAACCATTAAGTGTCTGCCTCTTGACTTCAGCTCTGGTCAGCATCTCAGGGTCAGGAGGTCGAGCCCCATGTTGGGCTCTGATCTGGGTGTGAAATCTGCTTAAGATTCTCTCTCTGCCTCTCCCTCTGCTCTTCCCCACCCCTCCCTTGAAAAAAAAGAAAAAGAAAAAAGTCCACATCCCAACAGATTGGCAGAGCCAGCGGTGGGGGACAGCAGTTGTCATTCCAGTGTCTCTAAGGACCACTCAAATGTGTCTTCCCAGAGAACAATTCACAGAAGGGTACACCCAATTGGCAACTGTTTGTGGACATAATCACACCTACCATGGGGACCTCATAAATAGTTATTATTCATAGAAAGAGTTGCCTGGGGGCACTCTAATCTCTCTAATTGGTACAACTCTTCAATTCAATAAATTCAGCACAGTATCAAGTCACCTAGTATGTATTTGTGCCGTGCTACCTCATCCAGGATCATTCATTTACTGAGTGCCTACTGTGTGCCGGGCATTCTTATGGGTTCTTGGGCTAGAGCAGTGACCAAAACAGACAAGAATAACAAAAACAGAAACAAAAAACCTGCCCTCCTCGAGTTTCCATAATGAAGTAAAAAAAGAAAAAAGCAAAGCGATTGTTACCAAACATCTTTGATACATCATGTGCTTTACATACATTTAATCTGGATAAACCTACGAAAATGTTGATGGCACCATTTTACAAAAGAGGAGACAAATGCTCAAACAGAGTAAAGGACAGGCCAAGTTTCCACTTCCAGTTCAGGTAGTGGCTGAACTGACATTTGTAGGCAGCCACGTCTGTCTCATTCCAGTCTGTGAACTTCTCCTTCTTACCTTTTTGACCTTCCACAGACCCTGAGGGTCAATTTCGTCATGCCCAACATTTAACTTTTAGAGACTGCTGCCCAGTAGCCATTCAGAAATGCAAGGATTGTTCAGAGTTCAATGGGTCAGTCAGACCCTGGGGATAGAGAGATGACAAGACATAACCTCTGAGCTTAACTCTGTTACTGAGTAGGGAAAGATGCAATCTAGCAGCGTGCTTAAGAGTCCAGGTACCGGGGAAAGACTAACGGGCTTCAAGTCCTAGATTGGGCCTCTGTATCATCTTGGACAAGTTACTTAACTTCTCTGTGTCTTAGTTTTCCCACCTGTAAAATGGGAATAATAAGTGCCCACATCATATCTGGGGGATTTCAGGGATTGAAGAAGATAATAATAGCAAACACTTATATAGTACTGACTGTGTGTCCAGAACTATTCTAAGCACTTTACATACCATAGCTCTTTAATGTTGACTAGCAGTTCTCAAAGTGTGGCTCAGGGAACCCCCAGAGATCTGGGAGGTCAACATTATTTTCATAAAAATACCAAGGCCTATTTCTGCTTTTTTCAGTTTTGTACTCTTACAAATGTACAGTGGAGTTTTCCAGAGGCTGCGTGATGTGGGATATCACAACAGGTTGAATGCGGGAGCAGATAGGAGAATCCAGCTATCTTTTATTCATTCAGATATTAGAAAGATGTGCAAAAATAGAAAACAATGCTGTTCTCACTACATTTTGGGGGGGTTTTGGAAAATATAGTTCTTTCTCATTAAAAATTTTATTTGTATTAACATATGCAATGGGTTTAAATTGTCATTTTTAAATATTTTTTAAAATTATTTTTTAAAGATCTTATTTACTTATTTGAGAGAGAGAAAGAGAGAGACAGAGGGAGAGGGAGCACAAGCAGGGGGAGGGGCAGAAGGAGAAGCAGACTCCCCTCTGAACAGGGATTCCCAACTCTGGGTTCCATCAGATCATGATTTGGGCCAAAGGTAGATGCATGACTGACTGAGCCACCCAGGCATGCCAATATTGTCATTTTAATAAGCTGATACATATTTTTTAGCTTCTCAGTTTTAATATCTAGTAATATCTAGTAATTTTAATATTGACAAATATAAGCCAAATAAACAAACACTCTTTGGGGTCCTCAATAATTTTGAAGCACAGAAAGATCCTGAAGCCAAAAACACTGCAAGCCTATGATACCCATGATACCCAAAAAACATTTAGCCCACTATCTGGCACATAGGAAACACTCAGTAAATGTAAGTTGTTAATATCATTACACCTATAGACATGATAAACACCATATGATGAGTGACTTAAAAGAAATGCTAAATGCTGTGGAAGTTTGCAGAGAGGAAAGCTTGCATCCAGTTCACGGATCCCAGAAAGGCCTCATGAAGTAGGTGGCACTTGAGAATGAAGAGGATGGTGACTATAGGACTCTGTGGAGGGGAGGTGATTCTAGGTGGTAGAAACACTGAAGCAGAAGAGCAGAGGGGGTGCTCTGGAAACAAGAAGTCGTCGGGTGCCTGGGTGGCTCAGTCAGTTAAGCGTCTGCCTTCGGCTCAGGTCATGATCCCAGGGTCCTAGGATCGAGCCCCATGTCAGCCTCTCTGCTCGGTGGGGAGTCTGCTTCTCCCTCTCCCCCTGCCCCTCCCCTCTGCTTGTGCTCTCTCTTGCTGGCTCTCAAAATAAATAAGTAAAATCTATTTAAAAAAAGAAGAAGAGAAAAAAAAGGAAGAAGAAAGAAAGATAAGGAGTGGTAAAGTTTGGCTGAAGCCAAAATAAAGGGGCAGAAGAGTAATGGGAGAAAAGGCTGGAAAGGAAGATAGTTGAGAGCACAACTGAGGAGTGTCTTGAATGATGAGGAGTTGGTACATTACTCACAAGATAATGGGGAGCCATTAAGGATCTTTAGACAAGGTATGAGGTTTAGAGAGATGACTGGCAGCTATGTTGAGGATTGTTTGAATGTTGAGGATCATTTGAAGAGGGAGAGGCTGGACATAGAGCAACTAGTTGTGACAGCTAGAGCAGAGGCCCAAGGGATGGGGAAGAAGGGAAAGATATGAAAGAATATGAGCATCTACTAAATAAGTGATTATTCATTGGACTTCCATGACCTCCTCTGTTTTTCTTTCCAACATTAAGGACTTCCCCATCCCCAAAGATAGGTCATGACAGAAATATTTCATATTTACAGCCCCAAAGCTCTGCCCCATGGCAGCAAAAGAAATTGGGCAGAGCAAGTATGCCAGATTTCAAAATGAATGCCCACAGAAAATCGGGGACCTGAAGAAAAGGACAGAAGTGGAGAGGTATCTGAGGTGAGGGAAGATATTAAAATCCACACTCCCTGTACAAATTAAAGTGGGTGCAGATATACGGTTTATGTAATCTAGTGCAAAGAGAAGTTATGAGTTGAGCCCAAGGCCAAATGAAAAGTATTTTTGCAAACAAAAGCAAAAGAAATATTCCACCCGTTCCAAGATAAGAAAATGCTGTGAAGCATATGGACATGGTGGGGGTTGGGGATTAGTGTATAATGGTTTCAGCATTTTGCCCTGTTAATTAATGGTTTGGTTTGGGTGTTGTCAAAAAAAGAAGAGAAGAAGAAGAAGAAGAAGAAGAAGAAGAAGGAGTATTACAGACAAAGCGACGCAGTGAATTGCTGCAATTTTCTCTCAGTTCCCATACCATTCTCTCTGTACTGTGTAAAAGACAATGAAGTTCCTGGAAAACTATGGGCATCTGTGCTCTGTTACACAGGTTGTCTCATAGAATTGTGAAGAGGTGGGACAGGGGTCTTGCAGACAGAGGGGTGGTTCTTAGTACCCTGAGTGGCTAACGTTTATGCTTTTGCTGGGCAGGAGGAAACTTTATTCTTAGTTCTGATAGTGTGAAAAGTCAGCATTGGCAAAACATTCCCCTCGTGGGATTTCCAGATTGAATTTAAACAGTCCTCTTCTGTGAAGGAGTGTCTTTAGGGCTAGGGGAAAAGCTGGCAAGTCTTCCTGAAGGTTTGTTGTTATTATGTACTACTGGCTCTATGCCACTTTCACCCATGGCCCACCACCACGATTGTGCTGATCAGGAAGACCACAGTTGGGAGTGCATTTCTGTGTCCCTGCGGGGGGTGGGGGGGTTCTGGCTGACTTGTCTACTGGGCTATTAAGTGATCAACAGGAAGCAAATGACCAGGTGCGTACCTCCTACTTCAATAACAGAAACAAAGTAGTGGCTAGCATTTATGGAAGACTTCCCAAGTGTGAGGGACACTTATGTTGAATCCTTTCACACCGAAACCTCCCCACAACCCTGCAAGGCAGACACTATGATGTCTCAGAGAGGTTTTTCTTTTTATTATTCTTTTTACGTAAGCTCTACACCTCGAGTTGGGCATGAACTCACCACCCCAAGATCCAGAGTCGCATGCTCTCCTGCGGGAAAAAGCCAGGTGCCCCAGTCTCAGTTTCAAGTGACTTGTTCAAAGGCACACACTAGCCAGGAGGTGGCAGAGCGAGAATTTGAACCCACACTTTCTGACTCTTTCTATCATGCCTCACCATCAGACGAGTTCCTTTCTTGTTTTCTCCTGAGTGTGTGCTCTGCTTCATGTTTTCATGATCAGAGCACCATGGACCCCTCTGAGTTGCCTTGTAGAACTCCCGCTCATCTGATAGCCTCTGAGGTGCCATGTCAGCCACCTTGGGAAGCTGCTCTAACCCAGTCTAGGCTTGGAGAACCTCAGATTCAGCTCGCGTCAACTACTCTTTCTCCCACTCCTGTCTAGATGCCGACTAGACATCTAGCATTTCCCTGCTGGAAAAATTCCATTGGGAACTAGCTTTGTGGGCTCTTTCATTTTGTACTGGGCCCCACAAACTATGCAGTGATCCTGCCTCCAGTGAAAAAAATCCTCATTCGTTTGGGAGGTAACCCCTTCCATCTTTGCATGGCACTGTCTATTAGCAAGGGTGTCCTTACAGTGTGAAGAAATCTGTGCATCTACAGTTTTTTCCCATTGGCTTCAGGGACAGACTTGCAATACAATTTCTAGCTTGGCAACCGCCTCGCCATGGCTATAAGCAAGTGACTCTCTGAACTTCAATTTTCTTATATCTAAAATAGCAATACTGTTACCTTCTTTGCAGGTTTTTTTAAAGGATTTTATTTATTTATTTGTCAGAGAGAGAGCATGAGCAGGAGGGAGTGGCCGCAGAGGAAGAAGCAGGCTCCCCGCTGAGCAAGGAGCCTGATACGGGACTCCATCCCAGGACCTTGGGACTTGATCCCAGGACCGAAGGCAGACACTTAACTGATTGAACCACCCAGGTGTCCCAAGTTTTGTTCTGTTTTAAGGACAGATAGGACATGGCACATTGTAGGTAGTCAATAAATGGAAACTATAATGAACATCATTCATGACCCCTACCACAAGCACATTGAGTGGCAAGGACAGAACATGGTAGAGAACACAGATCTCGATGTGTTCCTTGCCTGAATGGGGCAAATCACTTAAAAAGTCTTATATTTTCACTATTCTTTTTCTTTCCATACTAAGAAAACTTGATATCATCAACCCACTTATCATTTTGCCTTAAAGTACTATGATTCAATACAACCTAATTTAACAAAGAATATACTTCTCAATAGTAGCTATAGTATTTTACCAGGGGATTGCTTCATGTTTTAATTTCACAAAATAATTTCTCATCTCTAATCTCATCTGAATCTCATAATAGCTCTATGAGGCAGGTAAGGTAGACATTAGCTCATTCCATCTATTCATTCATTCAACGATTCAACCTCTATTTACTGAGGCTCTGCTACATGCTAGACCTGGAACTCGGGGCTAGGGATACCATGATGAGTAAAGCACTTCTGGTGACCAACCTCTAGAGCTTATATTCTAGTACATTCACAGATGAGGAAGCTAATTTTGATGTTTACGTAGAATCTGCACCAGGTCACATGCTTCCTAGGGGGTAGATCTGGAGCCAAAACTAAGGTTTTCTAGTCCTCACTTCAGTGTATATTCTGCTCTCCCAGGCTGTCTCTTGCTCCCCTGCATCCATTGCTTTTTTCTTATACCTCCCCCTTAGCTCAAAAGCATCTGGAGTTTGCTGTTAGACTATTCTTTGTAAACATTGCTTTTAGCTTTGCCAGAGCAGAATTATTACACATGGTTCCCACTCATCCAGTGGTTCAACATTAAGTCACCCTAGTGTCCCTGAGGTGTTTGCTGATCTTGACTACTTGTCTGGATAACCTGCCAGTAACCCAGAAGCAGGAGAGCTAGGGTCCTGGATTACTTCATCCCCTCTCCCTGCCCATTCCTGGGTTAGTTCACATTTCTTTGACTGGCTAGGTAATATAGAATTTCCTCTTGAAAACCCTAAAGTGGCTCCCAATTGCCCACATATGCTATCAAGTTCAAACACTCCACCTGGCTTTTTAGGCCCTCCATTATCTGGTCCCACACTGCCTTTGAACCTTATCTCTTTATTCCTCCACCTTCCACACATCCACCCCAAAAGCCTATTTCTGAGCCTATGCCCTATTCACGCACCTCATCATTCTTTCTACATCCATCTCATGAAACTAGAAGCTCACCTTTGTCCCCACCATCTAGAATAAGTCCTACTTAGCCTAACTCCTACTTCCTTTATGAAGCCTTCCATAAATGGCTCCAGCTCCAAAGAATCTCACCAGTAACTGAATGTCCTACATCTGAATTATTTTTAATATTTTATTTCTTTATTTGAGAGACAGAGAAAGCTTATGTGTATGTGTGTGTGTGTGTGTGTGTGTGTGAGAGAGAGAGAGAGAGAGAGAGAGAGACCATAAGCAAGGGGGAGAAGTAGGCTCCCCGCTGAGCAGAGAGCCAGAAGTGGGACTCCATCCCAGGACCCCGGGATCATGGCCTGAACCGAAGGCAGACGCTTAACCGACTGAGCCACCCAGGTGCCCCCTGAGTTTTAAAAATTAATTGCCAGGGGCACCTGGGTGGCTCAGTGGGTTAAGCCTCTGCTTTCGGCTCAGGTCATGACCTCAGGGTCCTGGGATCGAGCCCCGAATCTGGCTCTCTGCTCAGTGGGGAGCCTGCTTCCTCCTCTCTCTTTGCCTGCTTCTCTGCCTACTTGTGATCTCTGTCTATCAAGTAAATTAAAATAAAATAAAATAATAATAAAAATTAATTGCCAAAGTACACACCAAAGAGCATAGACCTTCATTTGAAAAAGTCCTGGGGATTTTAATTGGCTTCATGCTCAATATGAATCAATCACAGTGATGCAGTTGCAAATATATAAATAAATAGATAGCTGGGGGTGGACGCCTGGGTGGTGCACAGTTAAGCATCCTACTCTTGGTTTTGGCTCATGTCATGATCTCAGGGTTGTGAGATTGAGCCCAGCATTGGGCTCCATGCTCAGTGTGGAGTCTGTATAAGATTCTCATCCTCCTTCTGCCCCTCCTCCC
>RCUC01112358.1:0-17725 GCA_003697995.1 Taxidea taxus jeffersonii | reverse complement strand
TCTTCTCTTTCTCTCAACTCCCCTCTCCTATCCCCCATCTCTCTTTCAAATAAATAAATCTAAAAAAAAATTCTTCAAGCAGCTAAGGAGAGATACCAAATAGTACCAGGAATTATTAGAGTAGTGTCTGTTTTTATCTTTAAATTGTGGTGAAATACACAAAAATTTACCATTTTAACTATTCCTGGGTATGCAGTCAATAATGTGTATATTTACACTGCTGGATAACCTATCACCAGAACTTTTCATCTTGCTAAACTGAAATTCTGTGCCCATTATATAACAATTCCTCATGCCCTCCTTTACCATCTTTAGCAGCCATTATTATACTTTGTATTTCTATGAATCTGACTAATCTGCATACCGTATCTGCCTTTTTGTGATTGCCCCCTTTCACTTTCTGTAACATCCTGAAGTTTTTCCACTTTAGAGTATGTGTTAGATGTTTCTTCTGTTTTATGACTAAGATTTCATTGTGTGTAAATACATTATATTTATGGTTTATCTGTTCCTGGACACTTGTGTTAGATTGAATAGAACTTTTGCTAGTTTTACCTCAGGATTTAGACTTTGAGAAAGTTACCATACACACTTAAACATTTTGCAATCAAAGTTGGTATTAGGTTAACCCTCAAATAAGATCTTAGTTTCATCTTATTACTAATAAAAAGGTAGACAACAAGATGTTGAAGAGACCATAAAATCATTCAGTAAGGGATGCTTGTTTTTCTGATGTCTTAAAGATACAATATCAATTTAAAACATATTACCTTATTGCTTTCTTTCATAAAGTATCATCTTATACACTAACAGAATTATTTTGCAACTTTATACTATGAATAATTTTCAGATATAAGTGGTAGAAATTATTTGGTCTTTATTAAATATGCAGAATTTGTGGTCCTTATTATATACAAAATGTAGTTTTTTCTAAGCTCATTATGTTGAGAACCATGTTCCCCCAATGATCTTTTTTTATTTTTAAGATTTTATTTATTTGTTTGTCAGAAGGAGAGAGCACAAGCAGGCAAAGTGGCAGGCAGAGGTAGTGGGAGAAGCAGGCTCCCCACTGACTACAGAGCCTAATGCAGGAGTCTATCCCAGGACCCTGGGATCATGATCTGAGCAGAAGGCAGCCGCTTAACTGACTGAGCCACCCAGGCATCCCTCCCCCAATGATCTTTACTGAGACTTTATTCAGCCTTGGTGTTTGACAGAAAACACATGTTCTCATAGGCTAAGCAAACTCATTAATGCTCTAAGATGTCAAGCCTTGGGATCTCAAATGAAGAATTGTGTAAATGTTGGAGTGACAGCATGTAAACATTGGATTTGACTCTAGATATTGTTGGGACACACAAACATTGTTGAGGAATGATATTTCTAAGTAGAATACTGGTTAAATGCCTCAGAGCAAATAAAACAAAAGAGACAGGAATCAGTTACCTTAGGCAGGGCTTTGGCCGGTTTACAGTGGAGTCCTCCAACAAACTCAAAATTTGGTAGGAATGGGCGAGGAAATTCAAAATCCCAGTAGGTTCGAATGAGCCATATTTGAGCTTTCCCCCTTAACTCAGATAATGTAGTGGGTCTTCCTGGAGGGAAAAAAAAACAAACATTGCATTAGTAAGAGAAAGGAAAAAAACTACATGATCATTTCCATATATGCAGAAAAAGCATTTGGCAAGGTACACATCTGTTCATGATAAAAACTCATGTTTTTTATCAAAGTTGGTTTAGAGGGAACACACCTCAACAAAATTAAGGCCTTATATGGAAAACCCACAGTAAACATCATATCCAGTGAGGAACAACTGAGAGCTTTTCCCCCAAAGTCAGGAACAAGACAAGAATGTCTGCTCTTATGACTTTTATTCAACATAGTACTATATGTTCTGGCTATACCAATCAGACAACAAAAAGAAAGAAAATCCATTCAAATTGGTAAGGAAGAAGCAAGACTTTCACTACTTGCAGATGGCATGATATGATAGAAAACCCTAAAGAAAGAGTTAGTATCCAAAATATATAAAGAACTTATACAACTCAATACCCCAAAACCAGATAATTTAATTAAAAAAAAAGATAGAAGACATGAACACACATTTCTCCAAAGAAGGCATACACTTGGCCAACAGACACATGAAAAGATGCTCAACACCACTCATCATCAGGGAAATGCAAATCAAAACTCCAATGAGATACCACCTCACATCTTTCAGAATGGCTAAAATCAAAGCCACAAGAAAAAAGTGTGGAGGTTTCTCAAAAAGTTAATAATAGAAATACCTTATAATTCAGCAATTGCACTACTAGGCATTTACCCAAAGAATACAAAAATACTTACTCAAAGGGATACATAAGCATTGGGGTCAATGTTTATGGCAGCATTATCTACAATAGCCAAATTATGGAAACAGCTTAAATGTTCAACTGACAAATGGCTAAAGAAAAAGTGGTATATTTATATAATGAATATTATTCAGCCATAAAAAAGGAATGAGATCTTGGGGCACCCAGCTGGCTCAGTTGGTTAAACATCGAACTCTTGGTTTTGGCTCAAGTCCTGATCTAGTGGTTGTGGGATGGAGCCCTAAGTGGGGCTCTGTGCTCAGTGTGGAGTGTACTTCAGATTATTTTCTCTCTCTCTCTCTCTCTCAAATAAAGAAATAAAATATTTTTTTAAAAATGAAATCACTATTTGCAATGACATGGATGTATCTAGAGAGTATTATGCTAAGTAAAATAACTCAGTCAGAGAAAGACAAATACCATATGATTTTATGCATATGTGGGATTTAAGAATCCAAACAAAAAAGCAAAAGACAAAAAGAGAGAAAGAGGAAACCACCCAGGAAATAGACTCCTCACTATAAAGAACAAACTGTGTTACTAGAGGGACTGTGGGTAAGTGGATGAGCCCAATAGGTGATGAGGGATTGAGGAGAACACTTTGGATGGGCACAGAGTGATGTACAGAATTGTTGAATAACTATATTGTACACCTGAAACTAATATAACACTCTGTTAACTATACCCAAATTAAAAAGAAAATTAAAACTTGATGTCAGGATATAAAATCAATGCACAGAAATCAGTTGCATTTTTATACACCAACAACAAGACAGAAGAAAGAGAAATTAAGGAGTTGATCCCATTTACCATTGCACCCAAAACCATAAGATACTGAAGAATAAACCTAAGCAAAGAGGCAAAGAACCTGTACTCAGAAAACTAGAAAGTACTCATGAAGGAAATTGAGGAAGACACAAAGAAATGGAAAAATGTTCCATGCTCATGGATTGAAAGAACAAATATTGTGGAAATGTCTGTGCTACCTAAAGCAATCTACACATTTAATGCAATCCCTATCAAATTACCATCAATTTTTTTTCCCAAAGAAATGGAACAAATAATCTGAAAATTTTTATGGAACCAGAAAAGTCTCCAAATAGCCAGAGGAATGTTGAAAAAGAAAGCCAAAGTTGGTGGCATAGCAATTCCTGACTTCAAGCTCTATTACAAAGCTGTCATCATCAAGACAGTATGGTACTGGCACAAAAACCGACACAGAGATCAATGGAACAGAATAAAGAGGCCAGGAACAGACCCTCACCTCTATGCTCAACTAGTCTTTGACAAAGCAGGAAAGAATGTCCAATGGAAAAAAGACAGTCTCTTCAACAAATGGTGTTGGGAAAATTGGACAGCCACATGCAGAAGAATGAAACTGACCATTTCCTTACACCACACACGAAAATAGACTCCAAATGGATGAAAGACCTCAACGTGAGAGAGGAATCCATCAAAGTCCTTGAGGAGAACACAGGCAGCACCTCTTTGACCTCAGCCACAGCAACTTCTTCCTAGAAACATCACCAGAAGCAAGGGAGACAAGGGGAAAAATGAACTATTGGGAATTTATCAAGATCAAAAGCTTTTGCACAACAAAGGAAATAGTCAACAAAACCAAAAGACAACCAACAGAATGGGAAAATATATTTGCAAATGGCATATCAGATAAAGGGTTAGTATCCAATGTGTACAGAGAACTCATCAAACTCAACACTCAAAGTTAAAGAATCCAATCAAGAAATGGGCAGAGGACATGAACAGACATTTCTGCAAAGTGGACATCCAGATGGCCAACAGACACATGAAATAGTGCTCAACACACTCGGCATCAGAGAAATACAAATCAAAACCACAATGAGATACCACCTCACACCAGTCGGAAGGACTACAATTAACAAGTCAGGAAACGACAGACACTGGTGAGGATGTGGAGAAAGGGGAACCCTCCTACACTGTTGATGAGAAAGCAAGCTGATGCAGCCACTCTGGAAAACAGCATGGAGGTTCCTCAGAAAGTTGAAAATAGAGCTACCCTACGACCCAGCAATAGCACTAATGGATGTTTACCCTTAAGATAGAAATGTAGTGATCCAGTGGGGCATGTGCACCTGAATGTTTATAGCAGCAATGTCCACAATAGCCAAACTATGGAAAGAACATAGATGTCCATCAACAGTTGAATGGATAAAGAAGATGTGGCACGCGCACGCGCGCACACACACACACACACACACACACTGGAATATTATGCAGCCATCAAAAGAAACAAAATCTTGCCATTTGCAATAACGTGTATGGAACTAGAGGATAGTATACTAAGCAAAATAAGTCAGAGAAAGACAATAATCATGTGACCTCTGATATGAGGAATTTGAGAGAAAAGGTGGGGGCTTTGGGGGGTAGTGATGGAAAAAATGAAACAAGATGGGATCAGGAAGAAGAAAACCCATAAGAGACTCTTAATCTCATGAAACAAACTGAGGGATGCTGGTGGGTGGAGAGGTAGGGATAGGGTGGCCGGGTTATGGACATTGGGGAGGATATATGCGCTATGGTGAATGCTGGGAAATGTGTAAGCCTGATGATTCACAGACCTATACCCCTGGGGCAAATAATACATTATATGTTAATTTAAAAAGTGTGAAAGAAATTAAGAATGGCACAAAGAAAGGGAAAACATTCAATATCACAGATTAGAAGAGGTAATAGTTTTAAAGTGTCCATACTACTCAAAACAATCTATAGAGTCAAAGGAATTTCTATCATACCACCAATAGCATATTTCATAGAAACAAAAGAATACTAAAATTTGTATGGAACCATAAAAGACCTCAAATAGCCAAAGCAATCCTGAGATAGAAGAACAAACCTGGACATATCACAATCCCATATTTTAAGATATGCTACAAACTATACTAATCAAAACAGCATGGTACTGGCACAAAAACAAACACAAAAATAAGTGGAACAGAATAGAGAGCTCAGATAGAAACCCGCACTTATATTGTCAATTAATATAAAAGAAATAAAGACTATATGATGGGGAAAATACAGACCTTTCAATTAATGGTGCTGAAAAAACTGTACAGATACATGTAAAAGAATAAAACTGAACCAGTTTCTTATACCATACACAAAAATAAGCTCAAAATGGATTAAAGACCTAAATGTGTGACACGAAATCATAAAGATCCTAAAAGAAAATAAAGGCAGTAATTTCTCTGACATTGTTTGCAGCAACATTCTTCTAGAATGTCTCCTCAAGCAAGGGAAACAAAAGCAAAATAAACTATTGGGACTACACCAAAATAAGTTTTTGCACAAGGAAGAAAAGCATCAGCAAACCAAATAAGCAAGTAACAGAATGAGAGATGATATCCACAAATGACATATCCAATAAGGGGTTAATACCTAAAATATGTAAAGAACTTATACAATGAAACACCAAGAAATTAAATAATCCCATGAAAAAATGGCTATGGACCTGAATGGACATTTCCCAAAGAAGACAGAGAGGAAGGGATGCCTGGCTGGTTCACTCAGTATAGCATGCAGCTCTTGGTCTCAGAATCATGAGTTCAAGCCCCACATTGGGCATGGAACCTTCTTCAGAGGAGGAAGGAGGAGGAGAAGAAGGAAGAGAAGGAGGAGAAGATGGAAAGAAGAAGAAGGAGAAGAGAAGGAGGAGGAGAAATAAAGGAGGGCACATAAAAAAATTCCACATACTTTGAATGTGATATGTATTATATACTGTATTATTACAATAAAGCTAGAGAAAAAGAAAAAAAATCATATGATCCAGTGATTCCAGATCACTGGCCATTTACCTAAAGAAAACAAAAACACTAATTCAAAAAGATATATGCACCCTGTGTTTACTGTAGCATTATTTGCCATAGCCAGCATATGGAAGCAACCCAAGTGTCCATTAATAAATCAATGGATAAAGAATATGTAGTATATGTAGACAATGCAATATTATTCCAGCATAAAAAAATAACGTTAACTTGCCATTTGTGATAACATGGACAGACTGTGAAAGTACTACGCTAAGTGAAGTAAGTCAGAGGAAGAAAGATGAATACCAAATGAGTTCACTTATATGTGGAAGCTAAAAAAAAAAAAAAAAGTGAGAGAGGGAAAGCAAAATGGGTCAGGAGAGTGGGAGACACAGGCTTCCAGTTATTAGATGAATGTCAGGAGGATAAAAGGTACAACATAAGGAATCAAAGTTATTGTAATAGTTGTGTAGTGACAAATGGAATCTACACTTGTGAGAATAACATAGCAGATATAGTGACTTGAGAGTCACTATGTTGTAACCTGAAACTAATGTAACATTGTGTGTTAAAAAAGCCCTCACCACACACACACACACACACACACACACACACACAAATTCATGAGGTGCTGGATGTGTTAATTAATCCTGTCATGCAAACATTTCACAGTATATAAGTGAAGCAAGTCAGCATGTTGTACACCTTAAATATGCACAATGTTATAATAATGATATCTCAATAAAGTCAGAAAACAAATTCCTAACATAAAACATTATGCTAATTAAGAGAGCCAGTCACAAAAGACAACATGTTGTGTAATTTCATTTATGGTAAATGATGACAAATATGATGGTAAGATGGTAAGATGGTAAATATGACAAAAAGTAGATAAAATGTTGATTGAGGCTGGGAAACTGCAGAAAATGCAGTTTCATTAGAGGGTAAAAGTTCCCATTTGGGGTGACAAAAGTGGTCTAAAATTGATCATCATGGTGGTTGCACAATTCTGTGACTATAATATGAACCACTGAATTGTACACTTAAAATCTGACAATTATATAGCATATGAATTACATGTCAACCAAATTTTTATGAACAAAACAAAAATATCTTGAGCCATAATATCCAAGAAATATAATCCACCTGTAAAATAACTAATTCTTCTGTCAATGGGATTACAGACAGTGACCTCTCACCACTGTCACTGACATTCTTCCAAAATATATTACATAAGACAGGTGACTTGCACATGTTAGGTCATTGGCTCTTAGCTAGATGATAGAACTTATAAGCATCAAACAAATATTCAACACATTTGTGTACAAATGAAATCATCTGTCTTTATCTTTTTCCTTTTGCCATACAAATAATCTGTTCACATAATCTGTTTACTTTGAAATGTAAGAGTTATACTTTAACTTATTGATTCATTTCTCCTTGACTATAAATACAAGCAATGGGACAAGGAGACAAGAATTTGCAAAGAAGCATTACATTCCACCAGGATGTCTATGAAGTGGATTTCCATTCTTCTGCTGCTACAGCTGAGTTGTTACTTCAGCTCTGGGAGCTGTGGAAAGGTGCTGGTGTGGCCCACAGAATACAGCCACTGGATCAATATAAAGACAATCCTGGATGAGCTTGTCCAGAGAGGTCACGAAGTGACTGTTCTGAAATCTTCAGCTTCCATTCTTGTTGATCCGAGCAAATCATCTGCGATCAAATATGAGGTTTACCCTGCATCCATACTTAAAGAAGATTTTAAGGATTTTTTCAGAAAATTGCTCAATACATGGATATATAACTTGCCAAAAGATACATTTTGGACATATTTTTCACAAATGCAAGAAATGTTGTGGGAATATTCTGACTGTATTCAAAAGCTCTGTAAAGATGTAGTTTTGAACAGGAAGCTCATGACAAAACTACAAGAATCGAGGTTTGATGTCATTCTTGCAGATACCATTGGACCCTGTGGTGAGCTGCTGGCTGAGCTACTTAAAATACCTTTAGTGTACAGTCTTCGCTACTCTCCTGGCTATGAATTTGAAAAGCAAAGTGGAAGACTTTCTTTCCCTCCATCCTATGTGCCTATTATTTTGTCAGAATTAAGTGATCAAATGACATTCATGGAGAGAGTAAAAAATATGATATATGTGCTTTATTTTGACTTTTGGTTCCAAACATTTAATGAGAAGAGTTGGGATCAGTTTTACAGTGAAGTACTAGGTAAGTCATGTTTCTAGTTGGTAACATAAAGTCTTAATTCCTAGTGCCTAGGAAGGTGAGTTTGTATTAAGTCAGAGGAATTTGTCTTTTATAAATGAAATGATGAAAGGATAATATAAAGTGATCTTCCAATCTCACAAATATTATGGAAAGACTTATATGACAGGAGCAGTTCCAAATGCATCATCTATTATTGAGTACATTACACTCCAGGAATTCAATCACCACAAATTAAAGCACTAAGGATTTCATGAAGCAATTACATATCTATTCATTCTGTGTTTGTTTGTAATACTTTAATTTTTTTTTAATTTTTTCTGGATAAAGTGTTTTAAACTTTCTTTGTTACTTATTAAATACAGGTTGAAAATATTACTTTTGATATGCTCTACTTTTTAGAATAATTTTAAATGACAGCATATGGAGTCAAGATTTCCCATATAACCCTTGCCCCCACACATACATAAGGTCCCCCATTATCAGCATCCCCACCAGAGTGGTACATTGGTTACAACTGATGAACCTACACTGACACATTATTATCATCCAAAGTCTATAATTTGTAGTGGAGTTCACTTTTGGTGGTGTACATTCTATAGGTTTTAGACAATTTTAAAGATATGTATACACCACTATTATATGAGTAGTTTCACTGCCTTAAAAATCCTCTTGGCTGTGCCTCTTTCCTTTACTTTTCCCATTTTTTAAAAAAAGGCATGAGAGGGGTTTCTGGTTGGCTTAGTTGTTTAAACATCTGCCTTCAGCTCAGGTCATGATCCCAGGGCCTCGGATTGAGCCCTGAATTGGTCTCTCTCAGCAGAGAGCCTGTTCCTCCCTCTTGCTCTGCCTGACCCTTCCCCTGCTTGTGCTCTCTCTCTCTCTCTCTGTAAAATAGATAAAATCTTTTTTAAAAAAGACATTAGAAATTTCACTATCTTGATGAAAGCAGAGATGTTAATTGAGGAGTCACATATTTCTAGTACAACTGTCTATAGAGTATTAAGGATATTATTTCCACGTGTTTCACTTTGTAAATTTAAAAATAAAAAAAATGTTTTGTCATATTACCTGAAAGATTCCTTCATAACTGGAAGAAATATTGGCTCTATCTCAGACTCAGTAACCTATAATAAGAAGTTTCTAGTGATCACAAATTATTTCACCAGGGCTTATAAATCATGACTTAAAGGCCTAAAATCTTGTTGAAGAGTGCACATACACAATAATTGTTCACATTTTTTGAAAACTATGTTACTCCATTAAAGAAAAAAATGAGTCAAAATTGATAGTGCATATATCTATTTCCACACCTGATGAAAATATTCCAGCTCTTATTTGCAAATATTATTTAATAAACAAGTATTATTATGCTCCTAATGTGAACTAAGGGCAATGGTAAGTATAAGGAGTCAAGTCATACTTTCAAAACTTCACAGTTCTCTTGGAAAATCTAGTATCAAGGAAATAAATTGCTAAATTTTAGAAATGAAACTGAGCACTCTAAGGAAGGTGTTTCCATTGCTTAATTGATTGGAGAGCTCAAATACTTGTTTACTTTTGCATCTATTACTTTTGCAGCATTTCATTTATTTATTTATTTTTAAAGATTTTATTTATTTTGTTGTTAGAGAGAGAATGATCGAGCACAGGCAGACAGAGTGGCAGGCAGAGGCAGAGGGAGAAGCAGGCTCCCCGCAGAGCAAGGAGCCCAATATGGGACTCGATCCCAGGACGCTGGGATCATGACCTGAGCCACCCAGGCATCCCAGCATTTCAAAGGAAATAAATGTATGTTTAATTTGATAGTGGCTTAGATTTAATAATTGTTTATGATTCTGAATGTATTACTATGATGTTAGAAATGAGACTTACACTTTGTCTTTCATATATATATTAGAGCCACATATATAAATATGTAAATATATATTTGCATTATTATACATGTTTGTATCATATATGTGTTCTATTATCAAACTACAAATACTTTTAAACATTTTCCAATAAAGTATTCCAAATTCCTTTCAGAAAATACCCTAGTATATTCACAATACATTACTCTCATTTCCTCTACCTGTTTCTTATTGTAGGTATTATTTATTTATTTAATTTTATTTATTTATTCACCTTTATTTATTTGTTTGTTTGTTTATTTATTTATTTACTTTTATTTTTCTATCAAGTTTTAATATTTTTATTAACATATAATGTATTATTTGCCCCAGGGGTATAGGTCTGTGAATCATCAGGCTTACACATTTCCCAGCATTCACCATAGCGCATATATCCTCCCCAATGTCCATAACCCGGCCACCCTATCCCTACCTCTCCACCCACCAGCATCCCTCAGTTTGTTTCATGAGATTAAGAGTCTCTTATGGGTTTTCTTCTTCCTGATCCCATCTTATTTCATTTTTTCCATCACTACCCCCCAAAGCCCCCACCTTTTCTCTCAAATTCCTCATATCAGAGGTCACATGATTATTGTCTTTCTCTGACTTATTTTGCTTAGTATACTATCCTCTAGTTCCATACACGTTATTGCAAATGGCAAGATTTTGTTTCTTTTGATGGCTGCATAATATTCCAGTGTGTGTGTGTGTGTGTGTGTGTGCGCGCGTGCGCGTGCCACATCTTCTTTATCCATTCAACTGTTGATGGACATCTATGTTCTTTCCATAGTTTGGCTATTGTGGACATTGCTGCTATAAACATTCAGGTGCACATGCCCCACTGGATCACTACATTTCTATCTTAAGGGTAAACATCCATTAGTGCTATTGCTGGGTCGTAGGGTAGCTCTATTTTCAACTTTCTGAGGAACCTCCATGCTGTTTTCCAGAGTGGCTGCATCAGCTTGCTTTCTCATCAACAGTGTAGGAGGGTTCCCCTTTCTCCACATCCTCACCAGTGTCTGTCGTTTCCTGACTTGTTAATTGTAGTCCTTCCGACTGGTGTGAGGTGGTATCTCATTGTGGTTTTGATTTGTATTTCTCTGATGCCGAGTGTGTTGAGCACTATTTCATGTGTCTGTTGGCCATCTGGATGTCCACTTTGCAGAAATGTCTGTTCATGTCCTCTGCCCATTTCTTGATTGGATTCTTTAACTTTGAGTGTTGAGTTTGATGAGTTCTCTGTACACATTGGATACTAACCCTTTATCTGATATGCCATTTGCAAATATATTTTCCCATTCTGTTGGTTGTCTTTTGGTTTTGTTGACTATTTCCTTTGTTGTGCAAAAGCTTTTGATCTTGATAAATTCCCAATAGTTCATTTTTCCCCTTGTCTCCCTTGCTTCTGGTGATGTTTCTAGGAAGAAGTTGCTGTGGCTGAGGTCAAAGAGGTGCTGCCTGTGTTCTCCTCAAGGACTTTGATGGATTCCTCTCTCACGTTGAGGTCTTTCATCCATTTGGAGTCTATTTTCGTGTGTGGTGTAAGGAAATGGTCAGTTTCATTCTTCTGCATGTGGCTGTCCAATTTTCCCAACACCATTTGTTGAAGAGACTGTCTTTTTTCCATTGGACATTCTTTCCTGCTTTGTCAAAGACTAGTTGAGCATAGAGGTGAGGGTCTGTTCCTGGCCTCTTTATTCTGTTCCATTGATCTCTGTGTCGGTTTTTGTGCCAGTACCATACTGTCTTGATGATGACAGCTTTGTAATAGAGCTTGAAGTCAGGAATTGCTATGCCACCAACTTTGGCTTTCTTTTTCAACATTCCTCTGGCTATTTGGAGACGTTTCTGGTTCCATAAAAATTTTCAGATTATTTGTTCCATTTCTTTGGGAAAAAAAATTGATGGTAATTTGATAGGGATTGCATTAAATGTGTAGATTGCTTTAGGTAGCACAGACATTTCCACAATATTTGTTCTTTCAATCCATGATCATGGAACATTTTTCCATTTCTTTGTGTCTTCCTCAATTTCCTTCATGAGTACTTTCTAGTTTTCTGAGTACAGGTTCTTTGCCTCTTTGCTTAGGTTTATTCTTCAGTATCTTATGGTTTTGGGTGCAATGGTAAATGGGATCAACTCCTTAATTTCTCTTTCTTCTGTCTTGTTGTTGGTGTATAAAAATGCAACTGATTTCTGTGCATTGATTTTATATCCTGACACTTTACTGAATTCCTGTATGAATTCTAGCAGTTCTGGAGTGGAGTTTTTTTTTGTTTTCCACATAAAGTATCATATCATCTGCAAAGCGGGAGTGTTTGACTTCTTTTCTGATTCAGGTGACTTTGATTTCTTTCTGTTGTCTGATTGCCGAGGCTAGGAGTTCTAGTACTATTTTGAATAGCAGTGGTGATACTTGTCTTTCTGTCATGTTCCGTAGGGGAAAGTTCTCCATTTTACCTACTGAAAATGATATTCACTGTGGGTTTTTCATAGATGGCCTTGATGATATTGAGGTAAGAACTCTGTATCCCTACACTTTGAAGAGTTTTGATCAAGAAAGGATGCCCCACTTTGTCACATGATTTTTCAGCATCTATTAGAGGATCGTTTGGTTCTGTTCTTTCTTTATTAATATATTGTATCATTTTGACTGACTTGCAGATTTTGAACCAAGCTTGCAGCCCAGGAATAATTCCACTTGTCATGGTGAATAATCCTTTTAATGTACTCTTGGATCCTATTGGCTAGTATTTTGGTGAGAATTTTCACATCTGTGTTCCTCAATGATATTGGTCTGTAATTCTCCTTTTTTTTTTTTTTTAAGATTTTATTTATTTATTTGACAGACAGAGATCACAAGAAGGCAGACAAGCAGGCAGAGAGAGAGAAGGAAGCAGGCTTCCTGCTGAACAGAGAGCCCAACTCGGGGCTCGATCCCAGGACCCTGAGATCATGACCGGGCTGAAGGCAGAGACTTTAAAGCACTGAGCCACCCAGGCGCCCCTGTAATTCTCATTTTTGATGGGGTCTTTGTATCAAGGTAATGCTAGCCAAATAGAATGATTTTGGAAGTTTTCTTTCCATTTTTTTTGGGGGGGGAGAGTTTCGGGAGAATAGGTATTGATTCTTCTATAAATGTTTAGTAGAATTCCCCTGGGAAGCCATCTGGCCCTGAGCTCCTGTTTGCTGGGAGATTTTTGATGACTGCTTCAATCTCCTTACAGGTTACAGATCTGTTCAGGTTTTCTATTTCTTCCTGGTTCAGTTTTGGTAGTTTATATGTTTCTAGGAATGCATCCATTTCTTCCAGATTGTCAAATTTCCTGGCATATAGTTAGTTGATCATAATATGCTCTTATAATTGCTTGTATATCTTTGGTGTTGGTTGTGATCTCTCCTCTTTCATTCATGATTTTATTTGGGTCCTTTCTCTTTTCTTTTGGATAAGTCTGGCCAGGGGTTTATCAATCTTAGCAATTCTTTCAAAGAACCAGCTCCTAGTTTCATTTATTTGTTCTACTGTTCTTTGGTTTCTATTTCATTGATTTCTGCTCTGATCTTTACTATTTCTTTTCTCCAGTTGGGTTTAGGCTTTCTTTGCTGTTATTTCTCTGCTCCTTTAGGTATAGGGTGAAGTTGTGTGCTTGAGACCTTCCTTGTTTCTTGAGGAAGGCTTGTATCACTATATACTTTCCTCTGAGGGATGCCTTTGCTGTGTCCCAAAGACTTTGAACAGTTTTGTTTTCATTTTCATTTCTTTCCATGATTTTTTTCAATTCTTCTTTAATTTCCTGGTTGACCCATTCATTCTTTAGTAGGATGCTCTTTAGCCTCCATGTATTTGACTTTTTTCCACATTTCCCCTTGTGAATGAGTTCTAGTTTTTGAGCATCATGGTCTGAAAATATGCAGGGAATGATCCCAATCTTTTAGTACTGGTTGAGACCTGATTTGTGAACCAAGATGTGATCTGTTCTGGAGAATGTTCCATGTGCACTAAGGAAGAATGTGTATTCTCTTGCTTTGGGATTGAATGTTCTGAATATATCTGTGATGTCCATGTGGTCCAGTGTGTCATTAAAGGCCTTTATTTCCTTGTTGATCTTTTGCTTGGATGATCTGTCCATTTCAGTGAGGAGAGTGTTAAAGTCCCTTAATATTATTGTATTATTGTCGATGTGTTTCTTTGATTTTGTTATTAATTGGTTTATATAGTTGGCTGCTCCCATGTTAGGGGCATAGATATTTAAAATTGTTAGATCTTGTTGGACAGACCCTTTAAGTATGATATAGTATCTTTCCTCTTCTCTTATTATAGTCTTTGGTTTAGAATCTAATTTATTTGATATAATGATTGCTGCCCCAGCTTTCTTTTGATGTCCATTAGCATGGTAAATTGTTTTCCAACCCTCTCTTTAAATCTGAGATGTCTTTGGATCTAAAATGAATTTCTTATAGACAGCATATCAATGGGTCTTGCTTTTTTATCCATTCTGATACCCTGTGTCTTTTGATTGGTGGATGTAGCCCATTTACATTCATGATAACTATTGAAAGATATGAATTTAGTGTTTTGTGCTGTCTGTAACATGACTGTTACTGTATATTGTCTCTGTTCCTTTCGGTCTGTTGCTTTTATGCTCTCTCTTTGCTTAAGAACCTCTTTCAATATTTCCTGTAGGTGTGGTTTGGTGTTTGCAAATTCTTTTAGTTTTTGTTTGTCCTGGAATCTTTTTATCTCCTTTTTTTTTTCTTTTCAGTCTAATTTCTCTTCTTTGTTCAAACCAAGCAGTTCATCATTGCTGAACTTCTGCTAGGTTTTTTTGGATGGGCCACCATATCTCTACCTGATATATTCTCAAAGTATTATAATTTCCCTACTATTATCCATTTCTAAGACCAGGTTAGGCTAAATAACACAGAACTTCAAAATCTCAGTGGCTTAAAGCAATTTCTTTCTTTCTAATGCTGTATGTTCATCTATTGTGCTGCAGCTAGTACATATATTCTTTAATCTAGAACTCAGGTTGATATATCAGCTATCATCTGGGATAAACCCATTGACATGATGAAGGAAAAGAGAATTCTGGAGTAACTGGATCTGGCAATTAAATGTTGGGCCTGGAAGGGATACATTTCATTTTAGCTCAGACTCATTGTGCAGAGATACCCCGTGGTTCCACTAAACTCAGGGTCTAGGAATCTCATTCCTATCATATGTGTGGCAATGTCAGTAATGGTTGCCATGATAATGTTATAAGATATCTATGGTAGTGTAGTTAACAGTTCAAGAAAATAATGTCCATTAATTGCTGTGATGTGTTTTCACTTAAGGGATCAAATACTATAAATAATAAGCTAGAAATAATTCCAGGAGATAAAAACATAAACAAGAAGAAATAAGCATATGTAATCACCTTAGGCAGGGGCTTTGTAGGTTTGCAGTGCAGTCCTGCAAGAAATTCAAAATTAGATATATAAGAGTAAAGAAATTCAAAATCCCAGTAAATTCAAATCAACCACATTTCAGCTTTCCCCATAATCTCACATAATGTGGTAGGTTTTCCTGAATAAAAATGAAGGATGATAGAGGGAAAATAAACTGATATGTTACATGGAAAGTATTTGACTATCTAATTTTCTAAGAAAAATCTTTAAGGAACACATTTGGGCCTATGTAAATCATACAAAATTGATTCACCTTTCCCCTGCAAGAGTATATAGTAGTGAGATTATGAATAAACAATAAAGCAAGGATTTAGGCCTACAGCAAAGCAAAAGCCTGCTGCTTTCCTCTCTGGCAATAGAGTCATCTGCTTGAGAGAAGCCTGACTTCTACTTCATGCTCAGAATCACTAAATATTCCCAGCAAAGAACAAGAAACAAGCAGTGACTCTTAGCTCATTGTGGTAGTGTCTCTTCCTTTTCTGGAATTATAATTTATCTCGTTCTTGTTGCTCCAAAAGAATTTTGATGTCCATAGAAAAATGACTTTTGTAATTTATCCATCTTTTTCTAGTGTTTTTGAGTGTGCTGCCACAACAAATCACATCCAACCAGGAATGGAAATCTTTCAATAAGTTTTTGAAAGTGATTACCTCCTTTGCTATACAAAATCAAAGTTCCTGTTCACAAGACTTTGTTCTTTTTGGCAGGAAAATTTTAGCCATTCTGACATATTTAGTTAGCACACAGTACAAAAAGAGTACCCTTCAACTGATGTGGTAACCCATTGAACATTAACAGAATAAAAACTCAGATTAGTGACTCTAAATTAAATAATTTTCCTTATTTAAGAACTAGAGCTTTGTTTCTGAATTCCAATTATAGAATTATAGTGCAACAAGAAAACTTAACCGGAGGTTTGGTACCCTTTTGAAATATATATTCAGTATTGCTGGTATGAGGAAATTGTAACTATATAGTTTCCCACCATCTGGCTTTTTGAATGTTCTTGATATTTTAAGCATGTTAAAGTTTTGATCAGAAAATATGAGAGATTTTTAACTGACCAGGATAATCTCTCTGTATAAGAGATCACAAACAAATCTCAGTAATTTATGGGTTTTATTCTGAGAATGCTAATGGTGTTAAAAATCCAGTTTCATACTCAGTACATGATTATATACCATTTTAGTGCCTTATTGGTGTCAGCCATTGCTGTAATCTTATTCTCTTTGTGTGATGCTTCACTCTCCCACTTTTTTATATAATAGTTTTATTAAGATGTAATTTATATGTCATACAATTCTTCCTTTTATTTTATTTATTTATTTATTTATTTGTTAGAGAGAGAGAGAGAGAGAGAGAGAGAGAGCACAGGCAGACAGAGACAGGGGGAGAAGCAGGCCCCCCGCCGAGCAAGGAGCCCGATGCGGGACTCGATCCCAGGGCGCTGGGATCATGACCTGAGCGGAAGGCAGCTGCTTAACCAACTGAGCCACCCAGGCGTCCCCAATTCTTCCTTTTAAAGTACACAATTCCGTTCTTTGTAGATCCATAAAGTTATGCAGCCATCACTACAATTTCATTTTAGGACATTTTCTTCTTTTTTAATTAAAGATTTTATTTATTTATTTATTTGACAGAGAGAGAGAGAGAGAGAGAGAGAGAGAACACAAAAGCACAAGCAGGGGGAACAGCAGGCAGAGGGAGAGGGTGAGGGAGACTCCCAGTGAGCACGGTACCAGACATGGGGCTCAATCTCAGGTCCCTGAGATTGTGACCTGAGCTGAAGGCAGATGCTTAACCAACTGAGTGACCCAGGTGGTCCAAATTTTATAACATTTTCAATACCCCTTGTAAAAAAATGCCATATCCATTGCCAGTTATTCTTTATTTCCCCCTCTTCTCAGCTTCTGACAAGAACTAATCTACTTTCTGTCCCTATTTGCCTGTTCCAGAATAATCTTACTCCATTTCATATAAATAAATCATACACTGTGTGTGTGTGTGTGTGTGTGT
>RCUC01112356.1:0-60284 GCA_003697995.1 Taxidea taxus jeffersonii | reverse complement strand
CCCCCCCCCCAACATTTCTACGGAGAAACAGCACACACAGCGTCCAGGACATCAGCCAACAGAAGGAGGCCAAAAAAAAAGTCATACCATCATTTCCAAATTAGCTGGTTTGAATCATGAATGTCTATTATGCTGAGAGTAATGAGAGGGTTTTTTCCTGGAGAGAAAGGGAACAAGAAGAAACTGGCGAAGTTGTCACGTGGGGCTTTTAGGCTCAGGTAGCAGAGCGCCTTCGTTCATTCTGCAGCCAAAGGAAGCAAGAGTCCTGCTGCTTATACGGCTGGCCAGGCTCTGGCAGGCAGGGCGGTTCGCCCAAACAGGGGGAAAAAACGTGGATGTCAAGGAGATTAAAGGCTCACATCCCCAAAGTAAATTCTGCTGGCTGATAAGACCAACCTGAAACACAGAAGTAACCCGACAACAGTTGGAGATCTGTACCGGAAACGAGCCTCCAAGTGACTTCCCGGGTCTTAACCCTGACGCTGCCGTCAAACAGCTGAATGATCTGAAGCACACACTTACGTCACCTAAGCTTCGGCCCTTTGGCAGAAACACTTTGTGATGGGGCACCCGTGCCACCGTAGCTGCTGAAACGGAGTGAGGATGCCTTGTCTGCAGAACAAACATCTACTAAGACCAGAAGATTGCACACAGGAGGCAATTAATAAACTGACACTTATAATAAATACACACTTAAATTAAGGAATGGATATCCGTGCAAACAGTGCACTATGCTCAGGGGATACACACACAAAGGACATTCCTTGCTCTCGAGAAGCTGAAGGTCTGATGGGGGGGCAGACAACTCACCGTGATGAGTGTTGTGATAAAAATGCAGGTGCAGTGAACACATCAGTGGGTTGAGAGGTGAGGAGAGACAGTCAAAGACTGCTCTGAACTCAGGGAGTTTCTTTTAATCAATTTTATTAATAAGCAACATGCAATAAAATGCCACCATATTAAGTGTCTAGAACCACCACCTTTAACAAGTGGATTTACGGCTGTAACCACCAGCACAATTAACGTACAGATCGTGCATTTCCAGGTCCCTGAAGGTTCCTTCTTGTCTCCTCCCATCAACACTAGTGTTGGCCTCACCACAGCCCCCAGAAGCCAATGACCTGCTTCCTGTCCTTACAGTTTGGTTTTATACATTCCAGAACTCCTTGTAAATCGAGTCACACGGCATGTATTTATGGCAGACCATAATGGTTTTGGATGCATCTGTGTTGCTGGGCACAGTAGCTCGTGTCTTCTCATTGCCAGGTGGAGGCCCATTATATGGGTATACCACAATTCACACCTTCACTTACCTGTTCGTGGACTCTTGTGGTTTCCCAGTTCGGGCTACTATGAATACAGCCGCTATGAACACAGCCGAATCCCCCCGTGGACCTAGGCTTCCCCATTTCCAGGGCAAATACCCAACATAGGCTGAGCCTTGAGAAGGGGTAAGCAGTTCTCCCAGTCACTGGACGACCTCACATTCTCACCGAAATGAAATTCTGGCTTCTCAACATCCTCACCAACACTCCGGGCCATCGCTTTTTAAATTTCCCTCATTCTCGGGCACCTGGGTGGCTCAGTGGGTTAAGCCTCTGCCTTCGGCTCAGGTCATGATCCCAGGGTCCTGGGATCGAGCCCCGCATCGGGCTCTCTGCTCAGCAGGAAGCCTGCTTCCCTTCCTCTCTCTCTGCCTACTTGTGATCTCTGTCAAATAAATTTTAAAAATAAATAAAATAAAATAAATTCCCCTCATTCTAACAGGTATGTAAAGGGGTCTCCTTGGGGCTCCAGTTTGCAATGCCCTACTGACAACTGGAACTGACTTTCTCATGGGCTCATTTGTCACCCATGTATCTTCCTTGGTGGATTAGATAGTCAATCCTTTGCCTACGATAAAAAATCAGGTTCTGTGTCTTACCGAACTGGAAGCATTGTATGTGTACACTCTGCATCCAAGTCCCTTCACAGATGGGTTCTGCACTCACTCACTCCAAGGCTGAGGTGTGTGTTCTCATTTCCTTAAGAGTGGCGTTCGACAAGCAGAAGGTTTTGACTTTGATCAACTCTAATTTCCTATTTTGTCCTTTATGCTTCATGACTTTTGTGACTTAAGAAATCTCCACCTGTCCCAGGACCAAATGTTTTCTTCTAGACACTTTACCACTTTATATCTAGGTCTATGATCCATTTTGCATTAATTTTTCTGTGTGAGGTAAGGGTAGAAGTTCATTTTTCACATACTGATAATTTACTGCTCCAAGATCGTTTGTTACAAAAGTTCATCCTTTCCCCCCCTTTGAATTACCTTGGCACATTTGCCCAAAAGCAACTGATTGCACATGGATAGGTCTATAGCTAGATTCCCTACTTTGTCCCCAGTAATCATGTATTCATCCTTATGCCGACACCACACTGTCGTGATGACCCGAGCTTTGTCTGGGATAGGTCAGGCCCTGTGCACCTCCACACAAATTTCAGAGGCAAGCCATGAGCTCTTTATAAAATAAGCCTGCTGGAGTTTGATTCAAACTACACTGAATCTAAGAATCAACTCAGCAGGAATTGTCATCTTTTTATTTTATTTTATTTTATTTTTATTTACTTGATAGACAGAGATCACAAGTAGGCAGAGAAGCAGGCAGAGAGAGAGGAGGAAGCAGGATCCCTGCCCAGCAGAGAGTCCGATGCAGGGCTCGATCCCAGGACCCTGAGATCATGACCTGAGCCAAAGACAGAGGCTTAACCCACTGAGCCACCCAGGTGCCCCAGGAATTGTCATCTTAATATTAGATATTACCATCCACAAACGTGTGTATCTTTCGCCTCCTTCTATTCATTAGGTCTTTATTTTCCCAAGGAAAATAAATTTGTAATTTTTGATTTATAGTTCTTACACATCTTTTCTTAAACACGCTCCTAGTATACCTAGGATTTTTTTTTTGGTCTTTTAACTGGCATGATATTTTAACTTCATTTTCTAAATGTCCATTAATAGTATATAGAAATAATACTGATTTGTGAGGGAACGTGGGTGGCTCAGTCAGTGGAGCCTCTACCTCTTGATTTCAGCTCAGGTCATGATCTCAGGGTTGTGAGGTCGAGCCCCACATCAGGCTCAGTGCTGGGTGTGGAGCCTGCTTAGGATTCTCTCTCTCCCTCTGCCCTCCCCTCACTTGTTCTCTCTCTCTCTCAAAGAGAACAAAAGAAATAATATTGATTTTTGTATGTTGACCTTGTACCCTGCTGTATTACCTTCATTACTCTAGTACTCTGTTAATTTCTGAAGATTTTTCTATGTAACATGATAATGTTTTCTGTAAATAAAGTTTTACTTTTCCCTTTCCAATCTGTGGGCTTTTATCTCTTGCTCATTCCAGATGGCACTAGCTAGACTTTCTGGTACAAGGTTAAACACAAGTAGTTAGAGTGAGCGCCCTTGCTTCTCACCATCCCCAGGAGGAAAGCATCCACCACTTAGTATCACATTAACTACAGACCTTCCTATAAATGCCCGTCAGCCAACTGAGCAGGTTTCCTTCCGTGTCTAACATACTGGGTACTTTCCTATCATTAATGTGTGCTGTGCTTTGCCCAGGTTTTTATATACATAAAACTGAAAGGATCGTGGTTTTTACTTTCCTTTGTTCTATTAGTATGGTCAATTATACTAATTAAATTTTGAACGGTTAACCAACCTTGCATTCTCAGAATAAATCCCACTGGATCATGATGAATTACCCATTTCACATATTAAAAGAAAACAAATCCAGCTGTTAAGTGTATCACAAGAGTCTACCTGATAATATTTTAAGGGTTTCGCATACGTATTCATGAAGGGTCTTGGTCTCCAGTTTTCTTGTAACATCTTTGATTTTGTTATCAAGAAAACGCTGTCCTCAAAATAAATTGTGAAATGTACCCTCCTCTGTTTTTCTGAGAGAACTTTTTTAACGGTATTTCTTCATCACACTGTGATAAAATTCACCAGTAAAGCTGCTGGGCTAACATGTTCTTTAGGGTACTATTTTAAAATAATGAGTTAACTTTATTAAGTAGAGCTATTTAGGCCTTCTGTGTTATATTGAATCAATTTTGATAATGTCTTTCCAGAAATGTGTTCATTTCTTCTAAACTATCAAATTTACTCACCTAAAGATATCTATTAAAATCCTGTAGTATCAGGGCGCCTGGGTGGCTCAGTGGGTTAAGCCTCTGCCTTCAGCTCAGGTCATGATTGCAGGGTCCTGGGATCGAGCCCCACATAGGGCTCTCTGCTCCGCGGGGAGCCTGCTTCCTCCCCTCTCTGCCTGCCTCTCTGCCTACTTGTGATCTCTGTCAAATAAATAAATAAAATCTTAAAAAAAAATAAAATAAAATCCTGTAGTATCCTTTTCATGTGTATAGGGAAGACTGGTGTCATTCTTTCATTCTGTCATTGATAGTTTAGGTCTTTTGATCAGTTTGGGCTGGAGAATTACGCACTTGATTGATCTTTTCATATTCTTTAATTTTTTTTACTGATCTTTTCAAAGAACAAGGTCTTGGTTTCATTGACTTTTCTCTAGTATTTGTCTTTGATTTCACCAATTTCTACTCTTTATTTTCTGCTTTCTGGTGACGTTGGCTTTAATTCATTCTTTTCTCCCTTTTTAATTTCTTAAGGTAGAGTATAAGTGCATTAACAAAACTTTTTTCCTTTTCTAATGTGAGTGACAAGTTTCGGCTGCAAATTGCCCTCAAAGAGCATTATATGCTCTTTATTACATGCACCCAGGAATTATACGCTCTTTTTACTCAATTCACAAAGTTTTCCAATCGCCCTTGTGATTTCTTCTTTTAACCTGTAGGTTATTTAGAAATGTGTTAATTTCCAAATATTGGGGCTAGTCAAGACACTGTTATTCATTACTAATTTGTTTCTGTTGTGTCAGAGAACACAGTCTATGGTTTAAATGTTTTTAAATTGATTGAGGCTGGATTAATGGTCTGCACATGGTTTATCTTGCTAAATGTTCAATATGTACTTGACAGGAATGTTTATTATTTTATTCCTGGGTGTCCTGTAAACATCAATGAGATTAGGTTGGTTATGCTATTGAAGTCTTCTGTATCTTGAGCAATATTCTATTTGATGAATCAATTACCAAGAAAGGAGCAGAGGAATTTCCAACTATAATCATGGATTTGTCCATTTCTCATTTCAGTTTTCTCAGTCCTTTCTTCAGATACTTAGAAGCTCCGCTGTTATATGCGTACACATTCAAGAATGTTACATCTTCTTGAGTTTATCCTTTCCTCATTATGAAATATCCCTCTTTCTACCAAATAATATTCTTAATCTACTCTGTTTTATGCTGATATAGCTATACCTGCTTTGCTTTAAGTGCCTGCACAGTAGGTCTTTTCCAACCCTCTTCTGTTTACTCTGTTTTTATATTTAAAATATGTAATTTATGAAGTATAATTTAACTATATATTTAAAATGCATATCCTTAAACAGCATATAGTTGGGCCCTGATAACTTCTGTCCAACAGCGTCTCCACCATTAAACTGAAATGTTTAGACCATTTACCCATTTAATGTAATTAAAGACGTGGTTGGCTTTATCCTACTATCTTGCTACTTGTCCCATCTCTTTCTTTGTTCCTTTCTCTTCTTTTCCTGCTTTAGGGCTCTACTTTGTCTTCCTTATTGACTTCACTCTCTTTGTACCGTTCAGTTTTGCAGCTTTTCTATGATTGCGATGTGCACAGAGTTCGTCACAACCTTCAAGTATTACGTAACTACAGACAGAGCATGAGAACATAGCACTGCACAGGTCCCTTTCTTCCTCCCACCCTATTTTTGCCGTATTTTTTCCTTATACATATTTTTAAAAAAATAAATGAATCAGTGCTTTTACTTTAAAATGTAGTTAAGTTTCTTTTAAGAAATTTTTAAATTCCAAGGAATAACGATATTATATTTACCCTATTTCTACCATTTCCAGCACATTTCAGGATCTCAGGTACCGCCTTCTCCTGACTTGTGGACGTCCAGTAAAGACTCTTGTAGAGCAAGTCCAACAGAGATTCATTCTCTCAGCACGTGCTTGTCTCTAAGTCTTTATTTCATCTTCACTTTTTTTTTTTAAGGATATCTTTGCTGGGTATAGAATCCCAGTTTAACAATGGTTTCCTTTGACCAAGTGAAAGATAAAATTCCATTGTCTTCTGGCAGCATTCTTAATGACAAAATGTCAACAATCATTACCTTTGTTCCCATATAACATGCTTTTTCTCTGGTTGCTTTAAAGATTTTTCTCAATACAACCAGTTTTCAGTTATTAGAATATGTGATTTTCTTTATGTTTATCCTTTCTAGGGTTTAAGCTTTTTGGATCTAAGGATTTATCATTCTCACTCAAAGTGAAAACTCAAACTTCATGTACTAGTTTAACTGAAGGGCCCATAGGTTTTCTGAAGCTGTCACTCATTATCTCTGAATATCTCCTCCCTGGGATCTTCCCCTGATCTCAATTCCTGAAATTCCTAGTACACATATAGTGGGGCCTCTTATTCTACCCTCATAACAGCTCTTCCACATTTTCCACTCATCCTGCTGTGATAATGGGGCTCCCTCAGGACCCTTCAATTCCCTCATTTTCCCCCAAGTCTCGGCTGCATCTAGTCTCCTCTTCACCCACCATGGCATGGAATATTTTTTGTTACTTATACATATTTACTTTATATATATATATATATATATATATTATGTGTGTGTATATATATATATACACATACTATATTCATATATGGCATATATATTTATATAAATATAACAAATACTATATTTTTACATATACTATATATAAATATATATAAATAAGCATATATACATATACATATAGTTTTTTTAACTTCAGAGTTTTCATACTTTCCACTTGGTTCCCTCACCAATCCAGCTAGTTCTACTTCTTATGACATCCCTTCTTCCAATGCCACTTGACTACTCTAAACGGAACCATCTAAAAGTCTCTTCAGTTTATCCTCCTATTTCTAGATCTCAAGGTGCAAATCCTTCCTGTGTTGTACCTGTGCATTCCCCATCACAGAATCCCCCTAGGAAGTCTGTAATCTCTGCGTGTCCACCCGTCCTCTGAGAAACCATCTCACACGCCAAGTTTGTGGGTCTGTGGGAGAAAGGAGGATCTCTACAGCAGTCTCGGATCTGAATTGATTGCTCCCCGATGGCTTCAGGGAAGGGATTTCCTACGGCTAGCTCTTTGCATACCCAAAGGGGCCCTGGGCCCTGGCATGCTTCCTAACCAGTCCCTAGCTCTGGGGAGCAGGATTTCCTGGTCCCATTTCTGGGAAGCCTTTCCAGTTCAGTACCAGAGGCCTGCAGCCTGGGAGGCCTTCTCCACATCGGTGGCCCAGGGCTGGTTTGTTAACGTTATCACGAGAAGGCCCTTCAGCTGCAGTCAGATTTTGAATTTCCTCTTTGTTTTGGATACCTGGAAATCATACTCTCTAGGTTTCCAGAGTATACACAGATCAAAAAATTCATTCATTTATAGTCTCTGGGTCGAAGCAAGAGAGTTTCAGAAAACTGTCCTTCCCTAAGAACTCGATCTATTAATCTCTTTTCTTCGCAGTTTAGCTAAAGCAAAAGAAATATGGTTTAGGAAGATGCCTTCCAAAAAGAAGTACCCACTACTTTAAACTCAATTTCACAAATATTCCTGAGAATGGCTTCTTCCCCAAGCTCTTATTCAATACCCAGAAAACAGCTTCACTGATCCACTGGTACCTGCTAACTCTTCAGCCATACACTTTCTACGTTCACACTCGTTTTTAAGAGATTTAGTGCCCATGGATCCACTGGAAAGTGACATTTCGTTAAGTGTATTTTCAACTTCCTGCTCAGAGCCCTTCTGTTTTATTCTCCAATAATGAGTACCGGGGCCGGCAAAACAAATCCGTGTACCATGTCACTATTCAATCCTAAGAGCTAACTTCAAGAAATTTCAAGTTCTAAAAATACACGGACATTCGAGAGCTACTTGACCTGGCTCTGCTCTCGCTCCTCAGCCACGCCTCTGTCATATGCACACCCTGACTCCGGGCACCTGCACCAGGTGTCGCACGGTCACCCTCCGCTCTGTCTGGTGGTAGCGTGGCTCACCTCCCGGCCTCCCAGCACAGCCTCGCTCGTGACCAGGCCCCAGCAGCCGCTCCCTCTCAGAGCGCTGTGTCTCCGTCACTTAACTGCCTTCACGTTACCTGCCAGTACCAGCCAGAGCTTCCACACACAGCCCCTCACTCATTCTCATACAGAACTGCCACAGGGGACAGAAGACGTACTCGGCCACATTTTTCCCAGTTCCAGCTCTCCCCACCATTCAAGCCATAGTTCCTTTCAGAGAGAGGATCATGTCTTCTCTCATTCTTTAGTCCAAAGAGCACTTGCTGGGCCCACGAGGTGCCAGGCACTGTGCTGGGCCCCAGGAGAGAAGAAAATGAAAGAAGAGATCCCTGCCTAGGCGTGCTCACAACATAGCTGAGGAGCAGGGGAGGCTCGTGGCAGACACACAGGCAGACAAAGCATAACAGAACTCCCTCTTTGCTTGTGTCCATCTCCCCAGAAGCAGACAGTTTCCTCCTCAATGTGGGGGGCCTACTGACTCCGGTGACATAAGCAAAGGAACCAGCTTGGGAGAGGGTGAGCAGTATTTAAAACAAGTAGCCACCCAGCTCCCCGGCACTACGGAGCACTACAGGCAGCAGCTCTGTGTGTTCAAGTCTGAGCTTAGAAGGATCCAAAAACATTAGCTGGTGACTAGCCGGAAGCTCCTGACAGTAAGAAACAGGTCCGCTGTGTCTGAGCACCAGCCTTCCCTGCCCCAGGACAAGGTCTGACCCTGTGGCTCCCAGCCAGGTCTGGAGAACTGGCCCCCAGGATGGCGGCCCAGCAGCAGCAGGCTGGGCGTGGTGATGTGGCCACGGCAGGAAGGAAGCAGGATGGAGGGAAACGGTACCCACGGTGCACGGGCATATTTGATGAGAGGTCCTCTAAGAGAATCCCCCGTCCGTAAGTGTCATAGTTTCATTTAGACATGACACGGTGTGGGGCTATACTGTGCTTTAAAAGACAACATACAGCAGAGAAAGGCCTCGAAGAAAATTCCCGAAAGTAGACCCTGATTGTGTAACTGGCAGAAGCAGTGTTTTTAAGCTATTTTTATATTTAGAAACAATTAAAGTTGGCTACCTCTTAAATACCATGCTTATTGAGAAGAAAAACAGATCTATAAATCCATCCTAAAACTCACATAGAAGACCCCACATGGACAAAACTGTCTTAAAAAGAACCCCCAAGGGGCACCTGGGTGGCTCAATCGTTAAGCATCTGCCTTCGGCTCAGGTCATGATCCCAGCATCCTGGGATCGAGCCCCACATCGGGCTGCTTGCTCAGCGGGGAGCCTGCTTCTCCCTCTCTCACTCCCCCTGCTTGTGTTCCCTCTATCTCTGTGCCTCTCTCTCTGATGAATAAATAAATAAAATATTAAAAAAAAAAAAGAACCCCCAAGCTGGAAACATCACACTTCCTCACTTGACACTATGTTACAAAGCTATACTCACCACAACAGTATGGAATGGCCATGAAAAGACACAGAGATCAACGCAACAGAACAGTCCAGAAACAAACCCACACACAGCCAATGCGCAACGGAGGAGCCAAGAACATACACGATGGGGAGGACGGTCTCTTCAACAAATACCGATGGGGAGGACGGTCTCTTCAACAAATACTGATGGGGAACGGACAGCCACGGGCCAGAGAATGAAACCGGACCTCTATCTCACACCACACACCAAGTATCAACCCAAAATGGATTAAAGACTTGAACTTCAATCCTGAAACAGGAAAACTTCTAGAAGAAAACATAGGGGTAAGCTCTTGACATAGTCACAGCAAAGTTCTTTTGGATTTAACACCAAAAAAAGCAAAGACAGTGAAAGCCAGAATAAACAGCACAACAGCAAACTAAAAACCTTTCACTTGGCAAAGGAAAGCAAAAGAAAAGGGCAACCTGCAGAATGGGCGAAGATATCCACAAACCGTCTAATAAAGGGCTAACATCCAAACTATAAAGAACTCCTACAACTCGAGAGTGCAAAAGAAAAAACCCAATTAAGAAGCAGGCAAAGGTACTGAATAACACATATTTCTAAAGGAGACACACAAATGGGCAACAGGCGCCTAGAAAGCTTCTCGGCCTCACTCACCACCAGGGAGACACAAATCAACACCACGAGGCAGCACCTCGCGCCTGTTATAATGGGGTCATCAGAGAAGAGGCAAGAGTTGGCGAGGATGTGGAGAAAGGGAAACCCTGGGGCGTGGTTGGTGGGAATGCAAACCGGGGCAGCTCCTACGGAAAACAGTGTGGATGAGCCTCAAAAAATTAAAAACAGAACCACCGTGTGAGCCAGCAAGTCCACTGCTGCGTATATCCCAGAGGAAATGAAAACGGGGCCTCAAAGAGCTCCCTGCACCCCGACGAGCGCTGCAGCACTACCTCTAGTAGCCAGCACACAGCAAGAACCTCAGCGCCCGTCTCAGATGAAGGCCTGAAGGAAACGCGGTGGGAACACAGTGGAATGTTATTCGGCCATGAGAACGGCCATCCTGCCGTCGAGCAGCAGGGAGGGACCTAGAGGGCACCGCGCTCAGCCAGTCAGACGGAGGAAGACAAACACTGCGTGAGCTCATGCTAAAGAACTGACCTGAGAGAGAACGTTTAGTGACCGTCGGAGGTGGGGGAAGGGGGCCAGAAGGTGTAGACAACACACACGATCACTGTGAGAGGATCTTAAAAGTTCTCATCACAAGAAATGAAGACTGCTTAGCCACGGGAGACGGACAGTAACTAACCTGTGATCACTCCACAACACATCCACACACAGCGTTAAGCTGCACACCTCAAACCGTTGCCGGTTATTTCAGCAAAAGTGACAACAACGTACAGAGAAGTCACAAAATTAAAGATAGGCTTGAGGGGTGCCTGGGGGCTCAGTCGGTGAAGCGTCTGCCTTCGCTCAGGTCATGGGCCCAGGGTCCTGGGATCGAGTCCCGCATCGGGCTCTCTGCTCAGCGGGAGGCCTGCTTCTCCCTCTCCCACTCCCCCTGCTTGTGTGCGCTCTCTCTCTCTCTCAAATAAATAAATAAACTCTTTTTTTAAAAAAAAAGCATGAGCTTGAATTATCCCAAAGGAAGCACCTCTGAGATCTCTAAGATCTCGGGCTCAGCTCGAAAATGAGAACACAGCCCACACTTGGGCGCCTCACCCTTCCTTCTCCCAAAGCAACCTCTGTCCTGACTTCGAACACCGAGTTTTAGATTAGCACTGAGTAAAAGGAGGGACGGTCACTCCTCAGCTCACCCCCCCATTCCCCGAAAGGAAAGTGCACTCTAAATACACTGTCTGGCAGGTCGCGGCAAGGTAAGGGCGCAATCCCGGCGGAGTCTGACTCGGCGGTGACGCGGCTTCCCACGAGCAGAGGCCCATACCCGCCGGGACGCGGCCTGCGCACCAGGCCCCACGGGGCACGGCTTGCACACGCTCAGGTCCCTGTCGGCTGACGACAAAGCAAGGCCAAGCTGGCCTCCCGGCCCCCATGCACAGAGTCACTGCGTCGCGCGGGAACATGTCCGCGTGAGCTCGTCTCCGGCAGGGGAGACCGCGGGCAAGGTGACGAGCTGGAATCCGGGAGGGAGAGATCTGAGGCCTGACCCACAGTAAGAAGCCCCGTGCAGGGGCTCTGCCAAGGTGCAGAGCCTGGCAAAAGTGAGCCCCACATGCCCTGGGCGCTCCATCCATAAAGGGGGTCACTGACCCCCCAGGGCTGGCCACATCAGGCCGCTGTGAAGGCCAAAGAGTATGAAGGATGCGAGAACCGGTGAAAAGTGAAGGAAAACACTGCCTCTAATGACACTGAGCGGTGCCTGTCGGAGAGCGTCTGTACACAATTCGTCCAACTATCACACTATTACAGGACTCATTGATCTTGCTAAGAACTCACCAAATGCCTACGGAACTTACATTTAACATATTATTATTATAGTTATTATTGCTAATAGCTGCTAGCGATCCAAGCAATCATCTTTCTCTTCTTGACTGTATGCTTCCTTATAAGACTTTCTGTGTCCCTTCAAAAGGAAATTCTCAAGTGATGGGATACGAGACATTTGCTCAAAGCCACACAATTTTAAGTCTTTTTTTAAAAAAAAGATTATATTTATTTATTTGACATACAGAGATCACAAGCAGGCAAAGAGAGGAGGAAGCAGGCTCCCCGCTGAGCAGACAGCCCAATGCGGGGCTCGATCCCAGGACCCTGGGACCATGACCTGAGCCGAAGGCAGAGGCTTAACCCACCGAGCCGCCCAGGTGCCCCACAATTTTAAGTCTTAATAATTAAGTTCAACACTAAACATTAAACCAGTATTTGAAAATTTCCCCTTGTTTCCTGAGTCAGGCAAATCCATCATATTTGAAAGTCAACGGGAAAAGAGCACACCAGAGATAAACGCTCGTTATTCCTCTAGTGGAAGTAATCACAGCACTTACCAAGAATGTTCGTCGGTGCTTCTCTGCAGGGCATCCATGAAGCCACAGCTTGAACAGGTCCAGGGGTCCTATGTGGCTCAGACTCGGCTCAGGGATATGCTTCCCGATGCTCGGGTCAACCACCATATGTCACCGGAAACAAGCCAGTGCTTCCCCTGCCCAGAGGCATGTCGATGACCAGCCCCCATATGACCTAAATCCCTCTGCCTACCTCTCCATCTTCTTCTCTGCCATGAGAGCCCTGGAGCCACAGCCAGACCTTAGTGCCTGTCCTCCTCCCTCTGCCACCTGTTCTGGCACTCAGAAAGCACCTCCCCTGTGCTCCACGCTCCCTAGGCTGCTTTTGCTCCCCTCATTCCTCCGATTTGCTCCCTCAAAGACCCAGAAGCAGCCAAGAGAAACAGGGCCTCCTCAAATCATGGGGAAGGGGAGACAGAACGGATGAGCGAGCTGAATACTCTCCAGCAGATTTGCAGAGGGGCGGGGGGCCCTGGGCATTCTCCCAGCACAAATGAGTGATAGCATCGTTGCCTTAAAATCTTTTAAAATCACTGGTATCAGCAAGGATACAAAACTATACAGGTAATACAGCCGATAAATTCTAACAAACATAGATTTTTAACGAATACATAAAAACATGAACTGAAACCCATGAATGAATGTATCTTTCCTGATCCTCCAAATGCCACCCTGGGCTGTCAGTAAGCTCTCCTGCCTGTGAGCTCCAGAACACATCACTTCTCTGTGCTGCTCTTGGAAACCTGGTGTTCTACTTTCTGCTGCATGGTCTGTGATGCACACCTTCCACCTGTACCTCTAACTGGATCCCTGCCCCTGCAAGAATTCCAGCCCAGCCCCGGTTCCACTGGTCCCCGAAGGCACAGCACCCCAGGCCAGGGATGGTGGCTCCGACTGAACACGGCACTCCCTCTTGACGCCCCTGCCCCGCACAGGCAGCCTCCCCGCCATCGATGCCGTTCCCTTCTTATAATCCTGGCAGAGTGCTACCCCTCGAGTCTCCATCCTTCTGACTGCCCCTTAAAATGGGGACACTCCCCAGGGAGCCCCCTTTGCTCCTCTTTACCTCTCTCTTCATTCCGAGGAGTCACACAACTCAGCCACTACCCCGGCCAGGACCCCTAGATGGTATCAGCAGCCTCAACCTCCCTGCAGAATTGCCGCTGAGATTTCCGGAAGAGACACATCCACCTGGGTGTCCAAGAGGCAGCCCTGGAGCTAATGTCCCAAAGGCCCTTTGCCACCTGTCCACTCCCAATGTCCCTGTCCCTAGTAACGCTCCGCCTGCTTCCAGAACAGCCCCTCCCCACCCCCTACACAACACTGCTTCCCAACGAAACCCTTCTCACTGATCCCCTCGCTCACTGCCCTCCCTAAGACTGCCGTACGCAGACTGGAATCCCCTGGGCCTCAGCCTGGGCAACTGCCTCTGTTCGGCCTGACAAGCGCCTGGCTGAATGCAAGCTGGGAGGAGTCACATTTCCTGCTGCCCCTGACACCTGCTCCGCCAGCGTCGCGGCCACGCAGCCACAGCGCCACAGGTGAAAGACCGGACACGTAACCGCCCGTCACAACGCCCCACAGGCTCCCTGTTCCGTGGGGTCGGCCCGCCGTCACCGAGGTGTCATGACGAGGAAGTGGCGATCCACGGGCGGAGACTGCACGTGTGCTTGCCAAGGTCACTCAACGTGGCGCAGGGCGGGGGTGCTAAGGATGGAGTTGGAGTGGGACGGGAGAGGCCAAAACCACCCGGGAGGCGTGATCTCATCTGCACGAGAGGATGCACAGAGAGAACCCAGAAGGACACGGAAATGATCGAGCACTCAGTTCCCGGTGGCAGGATTACAGGGAACACAGTGCTCTCCTCTTGCATGTTTTCTGAACTTCCCGGTTCTCCTTACGAGGAGCACTCACTACTTCTGTGGTGAGAAGGAACACGGACAAATAAAAGCCCCGACTCCAGAGTCCGTTGTTTTGTATCTGCAGCCCCTGGCAGTAGCCCCCAGCTTCCTCTCAGCACAGAACTTTCTTGGTTCCCCTTGCCCAGACTTCACCAGGGGAAGAAGGTCGAATGTGTAAGAGCACAGATGAGCTGAAGGTCAAGCGGTAGGTTCAGAGCCCCGCAGGGGGACTTCCTGCTGGCGAGCGGGGCCCCATTCCGCAGTGAGGGGTCTCTCCAACACCTGGGCTCGCCAGTCCCGGAGCCATGTCCCCAAAAGCCCCTGCTCTCAAGTAAGCAGAAGTTCCTCGAGAGAATGGGGGGGAGGGGTCCTAAAGTTCCAGCACCTGCCCCACCCGGCGCGCCAGTACAGCAGTCACCGTGAGCACTGGGAGACCAGGGAGAGTACCTTATGGACGGCCTGCGGGCCAGGTGCTTTCCCGGGCATTTTCTCTGTTCTCATAAGAATTCTGAGGCCCTCCACCTCTGAAACTAATAATATACTCTATGTTAATTAACTGAATTTAAAATTAATTTTAAAAGAAAATTCTGAGGTTCTATTTCTGTTCCACAAATGAACTGAGGCTCACAGAAGCTCAGTAACTGGCCCATGGGTGACAGACCGCGGCAGACCCCTCGGTGTGAAGCCAGGGCCACCGTTCAAGCGAACACACTTTCCTAGTCCCACATTCCCTCCAGGGATACTACTCTGCCCAGGAAGAGGCAGACATGGAAAGGCCACAGGCTTAGAGCAAGGAGCCCTGAGTCTGAGCCTCCTCTCTCGCACTTCCTCCTGCACGACACGAAGACATCGCTTCCCTCCCGGGCCTGACCTCCCTGAGGGGAGCCGCGTGTCAAACACTCAGGACTGACACACGGATCCATGAGACCAGAGAAATACACTATCCCTCCTCTTCCCTGGAAATCTTGGAGCTGTGGTTAATCCAAAGACTAAATCAACTGTGTTCATTTGCAAGGCCAGTGTTCAACCCAGGCTCCCTGAATGGGCTGTAATATGCCAACCAGATCCAAGCAGTGAAGGCCAGCAGGCCCAGAGAACTGCCAAGCCCCAGGACGCCGTTCCAGGAAGTTAAAGCAACTTTATGGGAAACTCAGCATCAGAACCTAAAAACCCGAAGGCAAAGACGTTCCCTTTCAGTACCAGAAACAACGTTCTGTGTGCCTGTCACATAGGTGGTCGTCACTAACCGTAATGACAACCAGTCCCCACTGTTGATCAGGTATTTTTCCCAACTGCCCCAGAACGGCCATTTCAGTCTAGCAGAGGTAAACCCAGGGTTCTGCTGGGGAAAGCAGGTCTCAAATGCCACCGCCACACAGACCCTTATTCTCCAGTTGCTTGGAGGAAAGTTTCCAAGTAAAAACATTTCAAATTCCTGGCTCAGCAATCTGAAACGTAAGATGGATTCCACGCAACTTCCTCATGGAGATCTTGGTTATTCCCCCAAGAAATTTCTATTACACTCTTAGAGCTAAGGCACGGATTCTTACAGACCTCAGCTTAAAAACCATTAACACAAATGTTAACCCCAAAGGAGCAACCTACCTTCAGGACAGGACCCAGCTTCGCGCTGGAGACATCGCCAAGTCTACCGGAGTCAGTTAAATATAAATCTGCAAAGTGGACTTAAAACATCTAGGTCAGAACTATTTTTCAGATCACTGCCAAGTTTAGGGAGTTCAGATTTGAGCCAGAAAAATAGAAAATGGAGCTTTTCCACAAAGCTCCAGAAGAACAGAATCTTTGTACTTGCAGAAAATAAGCAAGCAAACAAACAACAACAAAACTGCTTGAGACGTGCAGCGTCCACCAGAGCATCCAGCTGAGAGGTGTGCAGCCAGGCCAGGGCAGACAGCAAGCACTCTGCGGTCAGGCGACAGGGCCACCGCCACGCTGCACGACTGTGGCACACCGCCACAGCAGTGAAGACGGCACACTCAGCCCTAGCTCGGGGATTCTGGGGAGCCTGCGCAAAGCCACCAGCAGAGACGAAGCTGGCTCCCCACGCACGAGAGCTAGCTGGTTCTGTCATCTTGCAAAAGGAAGACACAGAGTCCAGTCCTGCCTGCAGCGCTCACCTGGGAAAAGCAGCCCCGAATTCTACTCCCGGTGTAACACACCCTCCTCACCCTGGGGCTGCCGCAGCAAACCCTCCCCAAAGGCCTGGGAAGGCAGCGGCAGTGCCCGCATTACCCTCCCGCTTTGCAGATTCTCGAGAATCGAGAGGCCGAGTGGAACAGTGACCGCCCCCACGACAAAGGATTCTGGGGACAGGACTTGGGCCGGAGTCAGGTTTTCCTCTACGAGCTGCCTGAGGTGCTCGGCCACGCGGGTGTCAAGGACTTGGCCAGTGAAACAGTGATGTGGGTTTCCATCTCCTCTCTCCTTACCAGGCAGGTCAGGATGCATTCGGGCCACAACCCGACCCTCAGGGAGATTCCACTTGAGGAGTTTCTTGGTGCTGTTTAAGACAGCTGTAGCTCTTCAAGAGCACAGAACATAAAAGAACACAAAAGAAGGAAAACGGTATTCGTCATGGGGGCTGCAGCAAAAGACAGGCTAAAGACAAGGAGAGGAGGCGACACTGGGGCTCAAGAGAGCCATTCCCTGGAACCTTCAGACACGTAAGGTGAACTGGTCGGTTCCTGCTAGTGCACCCGAGATGGCTGCTCAAGAAACACGAGAACAGCATTTTCCTTGGGACGCCTATGCAATGAGGGGAGACGGCCGGGTCTGTTGGCCGGCTGGTCTTCACGACTCCACGGAAGCCAGTCCAGGGAAGGCGGCTCGCCACACTCCTCGAGGCATCGTGGCATCGAGCGTCTGACCCCGTGGCACCACCATCCATCAGGCAACAGCTCCTGCATGTCAGGGCCCATTTCTCTCCTCTGCTGTTCACAGAGGTTGGCAGAGAACCCAGAACATTCTCATAGTCGGCAAATGTTTATTGAGTACATTCGATGCGCCAGACACGGCTAGAAACGGAGGATATGACAGTGAGGCCAGAAGGCACAGGCCGGGGCTGCTCGCAGGCTTCCTGGAGGCAAAGCCATTGCTGCTGAGGCCGGAAACACTGAGCTGGTGTGATCACAGCTTCCCAGAGCTCAGTACAGACAGGGTTCTGCGAGCATCCACGTCCCCGGGGATGTTGGTAAAATGTAGATTTCCAAACTCAAGACAGCTGGGATTGGGGCCAGACTGTCTTTATTTCCAAAGGGCTCCCAGGGGACCCGGATGCTGTTGGCTGGTAGCAAGAAGGCGGAGCATTCCAGATACACATTCCAACCTACCCAGCAATCCTGTGAGATGTGTACGAACTCGTTCCACCTGGAACTTCGGGTTAGCTCGCCTGATGTCACACGGCAGGTGTCCGAGCTGGAATGTGAGTCCAGCGCACTCTATCCCCCGGGACCCTCATCATTCCGTCTCGGTCAGGCCGCTTCCAGTAAACTCTGCTCCAAGCAATCAGTTAAGAAGGCAAAGCCATACAAAGAAAGAGAATTCATCCCGAAGTCAAAGGTATCATTTGCACCATTTGCCCTGCTGCCCACATCCGTAAATCTAAATTTTGTTCCACGCCTCAGCTAAACTTTTCAGAATGCACCCCAACATGCATTTAAAATATTCACATGTACATTTCAAAATACACACAAAAATATTCAAAAAGACGAGACAGTAACTTTGGAAGACAATGGTCGACTGGAAGCTGGGAGGGGGCGGGGCAGTAAGGATGGAAGGAACAGCACAGAAACTCTCTGCTCTGCTTGGAAATGCTTCTCGTGGGGACAACCACAGCCGGACCCCTAGACTGGGGGGGAGGCAGGCAGGGAACAGACAGGGGGCAGGCTTCTCTGCTGGCGAGCACCGTTACAGGCAAGCGAGTCAGGAGCGAACGCTGCAGCAAGCCCAGGTCCAAGTCAGACATCCATGGGAGCTCATGTTTAAGCTAACGGGTGTGACCTCAAGCAGATGGATAAATCCATGAGTAATTACGTGTAGATACACGGATTAGTGTGCACACATGCACTTCCTAGCTCTGAGGGGGCCTAGAAGCAATGCCACGCTGGGGCAAACTCTTACAGAATTCCAACAACTTTCCAGAGCTCCCTGCCAGCAGACGTGGAGCCTGCCTCCCACTCCCCCTTCCACACCCCGAGAGCCGAGGTTGCACACATAGTGACTTGCTCTCAGAGGGTCCAGTATGGAGACTCTGTTCTGGCAAACATGACTCCGGCCAGGTGACCAAGGTCAACGCTATCCGTGACATGTGATGAGAAGGGCACATCGCCACTTTCTCATAAGAAAAGCAGCAAGAACCCCAAATCCAGGAACAGCTAACGAAGTTTCTGATCGCTTCTCCTCAAAACCCTCAAGGTCAGGAACAAATGACAGAAACTGTCGCAAACCAGAGGAGACCCGGGGCCTGGACTTTACCTGCTGTCCCACGGTGCGTGCGGCCCAAGGACAGGGAAAGGACAGCGTGGGGGTGACTAGTGAAAGCCGAACGAGGAACAGAGTTTCGTTCCCAGCAGTGATGCTGGGATCTTGCTGCAGCCGGGCCAGATGTGACCAGCAGCGGAAACTGGTCAGAGAGACACAGGAACGCGTGCCTACTGCTGCAGCTTTTCTGCAACTTTCAATCCCTTCTAAAACAAATAGGTGCTTTCTAAAAAGGAGATGAAAGTGTAAACGTTTGCATCCCAGTGGCCTCCCTGGGGACCAATGTCAGGACGCCGCAGAAGGGATCTCAAGTTCTCATCCCTCCAGAGGCCAGGAAGAATGCGTGCGGCGGGCAGGAGGCGAGCTCCAGGAAGAAGGGGGATGCTATGGCCTAGAAAGCACACGGCTGGTATGAACATCCACCACGACACACTCGGAGAGCTCGGCCAGGGGCCCCCAGAAGCCCGCAGGCAGCGTTTTCCAGCCCACGAGTGCCGGTTCGCCCCTCCGAACGGAGGTATGGCTGCCGGAGGCTGCAGGGTCCTGTTTACGATGGAAAAGCTGCACGTTCCTGCGGTCTCCGCATGCACCTTTTGAGTTTTTCCATTCATACTCTTGAGGAAGTTTCCTGGCCAAACGCTGCTGCCCCACGGTCCAGCCAGACGTGACACAAGACTCCCGGACTCGTATACGGGCGCCTCAGCTGCTGCTTCTTACCACTCAACTGCTGGTTAACAGATGTTGTTTTACTCTTCCGGAAAACACTGCTGCAGTGAGCCCCTCACGTGCTCGATGCCCTCTGTGTCTGCTGCTACAGAACAGCTCGGACTCCCCGGGAGAGCTCTGATTTCACACGTCGGATCTCCCTGTCATTTATACCTTCCAGCAGGCGACAGGTCCCCACACTGATCGTGAAAGTACAGTCATACTTTAGCGGAGTCATTTTGATGCAGGCGACACATCACGTCGGACTTCCCCTCGGGGGAAAGGATGGCAGCAGGGACAGGGCGTAAGCAGGGGACGAGGACCCAGCTGGGGGAGGACAGCAGCGTGCGGGTACAGATCAAGCTGTGTCCCCAGCAGCGCTGTGAGCCTCTGCGAGAGACAGCATGTGCCCGACGAACATGACGAAACACCGTCAGAGCCGCGGCGGAGCGGGAGGGCCCTAAGGACAGAACACGGAAGCTTCCGGCACAGAGGGGGGACTCTGGATCAGGCAGCCTGGGTCTGGACCCCAACAAGACCCCTGAGAGCTGCACTGGTAGGAAGGGTGTGTAAGCCTCGCTCCACAGGGAGAGAGCCAGGGCTCCCAGCTGCCGGCCGCCGGAATACAGCACGTTGGAGGCGAAGCTTCACCCATGCTCCTCGTCTGCGGTAATCTGTCGCTGCCGTGTCACAAGTTACCACGACCTTCATGGCTAACGGCTCCCCGGGGAAAGGCAGCCCGAAAAAGCTTCAAAGGGTCCTTTCTCCACTGCTCTTCCCAAGTGTCTGCAAAGGGCAGAGAGCTGGTTCCTAACTGCTCCCGGCGCACGCCGCAGCACGGACAGGTCTCGGCTCTCAGCCTCCTGAGCCGTTGCCCAGGCAAACCCCACATCCCCGTGACATTTTCACTACAAGCTCTCCCCTGGGGACAGGAGAGCTGGCGTCCCGGGCTGCGCAGCTGAGAGAGATGCGGCGCGTCTACTGTCCCCTCCCCTCCTGCTCCAGACCCAGGGCTCAGTCACCAGGGTCTCCTCAGCACAGCTGTGAGCAGGAAAACAATCACTGAGAGCGCTGAGGCGGGCGTGTGCATGAGGTCTCGGGTGTGCGTGAGCCGGGCTGCCGCTCAGTCGCAGAGGGAGAGTGACGCCGTGCGTTCCCCCTCGCCGGGGGCTGTCTCGATGGCCCACATCCACGCTTAGCTCTCGGCAATCCCCCGAGACTGGAAGGAGCGTCCACCCCGTGCCAGAGAGGAGACAGAGGCACAGAGAGCTTACGTAAGCACAGCTGGTAAGTTATGACACCGAGGTCCGTCCTCCTAAGCACGCCTTCTCTGCAGACCAGTGAGATCTACGATGGTGGTAAGTAAGGCAATTACATTTGGTAGGACTTTATAAGTTCTCTCGTGTCACTGCAGTCTCAAAACTACCCTTGGGGGAAATAGAGATACCGCTCCCCACCAGGGCTGCGGATCGCTCAGCCGGACAAGCATCTGAACATTGGTTTCAGCTCAGGTCAAGACCTCAGCGTCATGAGATCAAGCCCTGAGCCAGGCTCCACGCTCAGCGCGGAATCTGACCGAGACACTTCCTCCCTCCCTCTGCTCCTCTACCAACTCACCCTCTCTAAATAAACAACTAAATAAGATCCTTTAAAAAAATCTTTTTAAACCCTCATTTCTCACCATTTAAAGAAGCCTGTAAACAATTCCCTCACATGAGATTAACTATTAAAAGGAAAACAGAAACCTCTTGTTTGTCCCCGGGAGGCCCGCCCCGCAGCGGAGCTACCAGCGCTACTTCACAGGAGAAGGTCACGTGATCAAAGCAGAGCCATAATATGAAAAACATTTCATAAAATCTTAATGACATTAAGTCAGGCGAGGATGATTAACTGATTCTAAGACCACCAGATGCGTGATTGATGCATCGTATCACTGCTCGAGGACCGACAATACTCTCTAGCGGCAAGAGGAGAAACGGGGTGCGCTCAGACCACTGTCACCCACTCCAGGGCTCAAATTCAACCTCATTGAGGTCCTGAAAGCCAGTTACGGGCGTCTCTGGCATGAGACAATCTGAAGTAGCCACCCACGGAGCCTTCTAGCCGAAAGGTTTCCTCTGCATCCACTAGGCCCTTACACACGACTGGCAGTTTTCAGGAAATCGGGAGAGATTGAGTCATGCTGTGGGGCAGCGAGTAGACAAGTCCGGGAGGTGGGACGAATGGCCTGGTCATTTCAACCGGCATTTAAGCGAAAAAAGAAAGTGCCAGATTAAGACAAACAAGTGATATCATGCAACACAGACCAGATACAACGAGTGATCCCGGACTATGTTCTGGTTTGGACTGATTATTTAAAACAGAACTTGGAGACTAAATGGGACAAATTTTAATATCTCCTGCATATTAGAGGCAATGTACATTTTTGGAAATATAAAATGGAATGGCATTAATTGAACAAAGTTATAAAACACGGTGCCCCAGTTTGGATCCAGGGAACGCACATGCCAGGTACTCACACACGCTCGTGAGAACACGCCCAAATACCTGTGTGTGCATCTTCATAAAAACACATCCCCACGCACCCATACGTGACCATGAGAACAGCCCAGGACAGCACTCTGGTTTCCCACTGGGGATTCTCGGGGCCCTTCGTTTCTGCTGGTCTCAACTGCAAGACTGAACTACCCTCTGCCAGCACTGTTTCTGTAATGACAAGAACTGTCTATCTGGGCCCATCTTAGTGTGCCCATGCTGCACTGATCTCCCGGTGTTGGTCAGTGAGATCGGGGCGGCAACAGCGCTTACCGCGTACGCCTCTGCGAGGGCCTGTCAAAAATGACAACGGTCACTTGGGGCTTCATGTGATTAAACTAAGTTCTCTCCCAGAAAGAGATTAAGAAAAAAAATCAGTGCTTGGGGGAAGGGTGAGTGCAAGGTGGAAGACAGACGAGGCCAACTGAGAAAGACCAAAGGACGGCAGCCTCCACTGAGGCGGTGGGTGTGCGTGGCCACGCGAGAGCACGCTGGGCCGCGAGCCACAGGTGCGGGGGCGTCTTCGGGACCCTGCCTGGCTGACCGGGTTCTGGCAGGGATGGAAGCAGCATGCGGGCGGCCAGGAACGGAAAGAAACAGGAGAAGACCTCTACCTCGCCTCTATCGAAGGAGCAGAGAGAAGAGGCACCTGGGGGTAAGGTGTGGTGCCGGCTCGTGTTCAGTCCGGTGACAAGGTGGAAGCGGGCGGAGGACGGTGACCAAGCTCATCAGCAGAAGAGTCACAGATGAGCCCAGAGAAAGTCTTCATCAATATGCGGAGAATTTAAGCCAGATGCTAGGGGTTTAGGAGAAGCGCGTGAACAAACCTAATGGAAAGCGCTTATTAGAGAAATTCCAAATCATCTATGGAGGACAGGAAAGGTGTACCAACACTCAAACTCGACGCAGAAGTGATGGCACCGAGTAGCAGTCGTGAAGTGTGTCACTACCACCAATGCCAAAATTTTGTGGACTAGAAAATTCTTTGCGCCACCGGGGCTTAAACAAGGCATCACCCGTATCAAACGTTTGACATGCATCGCTGAGAGCATCTATAAAAAGGTTATGTCGACCTCATTAATACAGGATACCATTTAAGTGCTGTGATCCAGAGGCGATCGTAAGATTAAGGACTTAATTTCTAAGGCTGTCACTTCATGGCCTATTCGGAAATCAGAGTTTAAAACTCCGAGGGCACAACGGGGCCTAACTTAAACCTCTGGGCAAACAGGGCTAACGGACGGACAGAACACCGCTGAGTAAGAGGAGTCTGTCCAGGCGCCCTGACCCACCTGGTGCACGGCCCTCCCGACAGAACGTGCCTCCTGCTGCCCACTCGTCCCGCACCCCAGGCCAAACCTCACAGCCAGACGCACGACTTCCCCTCGCCCTCTCAACACTAATGCGTGTCACAGAGTAGCCCAGACAGGGCCCAGAAGTAGCGCCCCAAATGCAGGCCCCTTTCTCCACGCTCCCCACTTCTCCTGACCTCCCTCCCCCTCTCACCATTTCAGGGCCCGGATGCTGCTTGTGTCAGAGCTCCTCCCTCGGCATCCCATCTGTTTTGAGGCTCACGGGACCAGGGGGTAAGAAAAGCTCCTACTCTGAGCCGCTGTCCCTACATCCTACAGCAGGACGACCTGCTCACACCAGGTCTGCGCACTCAGATTCAGTCCCAAGCTTCGCGTCCCAGCCCCAAGCTCCCGCCTTGCTTCTCCCCGGGCAGCTTTTCAAATGACCAGTGAGAACCAAGCACCTGAAAAGTCAGTGACCTCCGTCCCAACCGCCTGACGAGGGACAGTGGCTCAGGCCTTACTGTGTCCTGTCCAGCTGGGACCCGGGACAGAGGCTGCCCTTCGAGTCCGCCGCCACACTGCCGTCAGTCTCAACCTGCGGGAAGGCCCGGCCTGGAGTCAGGCAGGCTTATGGATTTCCTAGACGGGGGTCTCCAAAGTTTCCCCAAAATAAGCATCTTAATGTGTACATCTAATTTCAGCTGTACGCTTCTGTTCAGATTTTATCAGAAATGTTTAGGAAAATGCCTTCCCAGGAGTCCAGGTGCTACAGTCACGGGGGGACCCTCAGACGGCGCTGAGAGCTCACCACGAGCTAATCTAGGAGTCCCTTGAGGAAGGTCACATCTGTTCTTAAGGATACTTACAGTCTAGCCCTTGAGACCATTAAAAAAAGAAAAAGCAATTAAAAAAACACACCAGGGATGCCTGGGTGGCTCAGTTGGTTAAGCGGCTGCCTTTGGCTCAGGTCATGATCCCAGCATCCTGGGATCGAGTCCCACATCGGGCTCCTTGCTCGGTGGGGAGCCTGCTTCTCCCTCTGCCTCTGCCTGCCTCTCTGTCTGCCCGTGCTCGCTCTCTCTCTCTAACTAGTAAATAAATAAAATCTTAAAAACACACACACACACACACACCAGCGTCCCATACCCTAAGGCAGCGGTCCTCCAAGCACGACCCCACACGGCAGCGGCATCACCTGTGGCCTCGTGAGAAAGGCTCCCAGCCCCGCGGACCCACTGGCTTACACGCTCCGGGCCTAGGGGGCCGGCAGCTGTCACCAAGCCCCTGGGTGGTTCAGATTCGTGCTCGTGTTGACCAACCCGCATGGCATATAAGCGCCAGCGGGACAAACCGAGAAAACAGAGCAACTTCTTAGCGACTGTTTCATTGCTTTCCTTGCTCTTCCGCTCACCACTCGCCGGGGGCCTGCCGTGGGCCGGTCGCGCGCACCAGGAACTGAAAACGCAAGGTGAATAAAAGATCCTCCGTAGCTCTGACGAACCGTCTCCGGGGCCAATGGCTGGTATTCCAAACAACACCGCCACTTCAGGACAAAGACCCGCCCCTGGTCTGCGACCCGACCCTCAGCCGCGCTGCAGAAAGGCCCCGCTGACGGTCCTACCCGACCCGGCAAGCCGTCCTCAGCCCACGGCCACCGTCACCTTCCGGAGAGACAGGTCACCATAACGTGACCTGTCTGTCTGCCGCCTGGCCCTTCCCTCAGAAGGGAAGCCCCACGAGTTCATCCCGTGTACATGCGTGTGCATGCATGTACATGCGTGTGCACACACGTGTACATGTACACGCACACCCGCCGCCATCCAGGGCTGGGCATGTAACAGTCGTCCAGTGAACAGGGTGGAGAAGCAGTTGTGGGGGTTCAGGTGAGCCGTGTCACCACGGCAGGCAGAAGTCCCACAGGTGTTGGGGAACCTCCAAGAACGTTCTCCTGACTTCTCCCTGACGTGTCTCCGATCCCACGCGCGGTACCTTCCACTTCTCTCACTGCAGACTTTCTCCCGACGTTTTAGAGAAGTTGAGCAGATTAAAGGATTCCTTAAAGCTTTTATGCTTCCCTTTGTGAATGAAATTCCTTCAGTGACTGGGACCGATTAGCAATAATTTGGAACTGAACGGGGCTGGCCACTTTGTAAGCTCTTCTTACCTCCCCAGGCGAAGAGCAGACACTTTCCTCCTTACAGCAGCCCAGGAGGAAGTCTGGTTATCCACACTTTGCAAGTTGAAACGGAAGGTCAGATAGGCAAAAAGCTTACACTCACTGCTCTAGAAATATGGCTTAAATCAATAGAGAATGTTTTGTGCTCCACAGTAAGTTCAGAGACTTAGAAATTATACAGAGAGGCAGCACAAGACTGTAGAAATAGCCCAAGCTTCGGATTCAGACACACCGGGCTTTGCATTTCAACTTCTGTGTAACCGCTTGCCCCTGGGCTCCTTACTTAATCTTCCAGAGCTGTTCGGGCACTTCCACTTGCACAGTGTGAGGCTGGGAGCATGAGAGAAGTCATCTGTGAATGGCGCTTCGAGTGTTAACCTCCCCGGCTTCATGCCCCAAGACGCTCCGGCCAGCACACTCCACACGCTCGAGCGAGAACCAGACCATGAACCAGTAGCCCAACATGCTTTCTCCTCCCACAAGAAGGGAACCTTAATTCTGCTGCCCCAGGCCCCAAAAGCCTCATGGAAACTTTTCTCACGTGTAACACGGCCTAAGAACACACGCTCTTCACATCATGTAGCAAATGTATTCAAGTTAAAGAAGAAACAACACTAAGTTTCTTAAGCAGGTTCCTCCAATCAACCCACTTATAAAGGCAATTACCAAAATATAAGAGCACATGAGAACTTAATGAACATCCTACAGATCTTCATCACAAAGGCTAACGCAATAGGAAACATTCAACATGCTGTAAGATATCACCTGAACGGGTCAGGATTCTGAAGAATCCCAGAGTTAAACTGCACGATGAGTGAGAAGAAATGAATTTTATAGGCCTGCTTTGCCACATAACGAAAATCTCTTCAGAGGAAACGGGATTCCTGTGGCGAGGGCATAGCTGGACAGCAGCCCGGACGACCCGGGTCAAGAGAAATCTGCGGAAGGCTGTGCACGGCGCCAGGCGGCGGGGAGACCCCACAGCCAGGAGGAGCTTCTAGTGACAGGAACTGGGGACCTGAGCAAGAGCGACGTGGAGGTGGGGAGAGGAGGGAGCGCCGGGCCCTGCTTGTGCAATGGCTGCACAGACAAGTGAACAGCAGAGCGTGGCCCAAGAGAGGACAGGAATGTGCCCAGCATCAAGGGCACGGAGAGGGAGCCTCCAGTCCAAGGGGACAGGCAGCGCCAGCGAGGAGCAGTGCAGGCAGGCACAGCTGCGGAGCCCAGGCAGTGCGTGGCTGCCATCGGGAACAAGCCTCAGCGGCCGCCCGGAAGCACAGTGGGAGGTGAAGGGCGTCCGTAAGCCTGTGATCGGGCCAAGGAAGGGCCCTTCTAGCTGCAGTTTGCTGAGAGTTTTATCCGGAAGGGACGTGGGGCCTTGGCAGATGCTGCATGGCTAGTAAGACGCTCGCGCGGCTTCCTGTCGGGGCTGTTGACATCAAGGACGGCAGTTGTCGGCTCTCTCCGGTCAAACCAACCTCGCATTCCTCGTAAACCCTACTCCCCGGTATCTCACCCATGCTGGAGTCCAGTATGCGAACACGGTGCTCAGAACCGCGCTCAGGAGTCTCCGTCGCTGTTTTCCACTCTGTCTGCCTTTGCTAACGGGGCAGGGCGGCCCTCACAGAGGGTCAGTACTCCCACTTCCAAGGTGCCTGAAAGAAGAGTTTAGGTAAAACTCCTACTAATCCCCCTTTAACGTCCGGTGAGATGCAGGAGCGAAGCCACCTGGGCCTGGATATGCTCTATGGTGAAGGTCTTAACCAAAAATTCTACTTCTGTAATGGACACAGAAACAGCCACGGAGCACAGCCCTGCCCATAACCTCCGCAGTGTCCGGCCTTCCAAAGATTTGGTCCAGCGTTCATCTCGGCGTTCAGATTCACGGGCATCAAGCGCTCACACAAACCCTGTCCCCCCTCCCCTTCTCTCTGGAGTCTGCAGGGACCTCGCCTCTCCTGCTCCTGCTTCTCCCCTGTCTTCCTCTCCCATCCAGCTCACTGCAAGTCGCTAAATCTCATTCATTTTTCTCGGCGAACAAGCCTTTGGTTTTTGTTTCTGATTTCTTTGCTTTGTGTTCTGTTCTTTATTTCCTTGTTTACGGCAGATTTGATTTCCACTTTTCCTATTTTCTTAAAGTTGAAGTGGGGGTCTCCTAACTTGAGACCACCTCCCCCTCCAGCGCAGGCCTCCGGTACAACACGCGCCCCAGAAAACAGCTCTGGCAGCAGCCCACAGACACGGCGCGGTGCTCTCATGTTCACTTGTGTCAAAATACTCTCTATTTTTATTTTTTTCTCCCTTCTTTGGCCCACAGGTTCATCAGAAGTGTGTCATTTTGTTTCCAAACATTTGAAAAATCCACCAAGATTTAGCTATCAGGCCCCAAGTTCATTACTGTCAGAGAATATACTTTTGCAAACCAAGAACCCTTTGAAATTGACTGAGATACATTTTGTGGTCCTCTTTATCAGTCCCAGGCCCCCGGAGAAACAGAACCAAAAAACGAAAAATAAAACTACCCCGAGTGAGAGCAGCAACAGATCACGCTGGCCGCGGGCCGCCAGGACGTCAAGGCCCGGGGCACAGGGAACCAGGGTCTGGACATGCAACTATCTAAGCGCTGCGCGGACAACCTCCGCCAGCTCCCCAGGCTCACTTCCACGCCAGAGTGGCCTCCGTGGAGCCAGGGACACCTAACTGCGGCTGGCCTCCTCCGACTCAGCACGCCTCTTGTCCAACAAGTGCCTTGCCCCAAACTGTCAGAACACACGTCTCTGCATTAGTTCACTCCACAACTACTTCTAGAACGCTTGCTGTGTGCCAGGCGCTCTGGTAGGCCTGCAGACCGGACAGCAGCTGGAGGAAAGCCCCTGCTCCGGCAGGGCTGATGTGTTGTTGGGATCCCACAGAGCACGAAGGCAGCAGGAGAGCAAGTGCGTGTCCGACCCAGCCAGGCCAAGTTCCTGCATTGGCTCCGGGGCGAGGTGGCAGCCTGCAGCCCGTGCACAGGAGGGAGCAGGGGAAGCCAGGAGGTGGGGCCAAGCCTGGCAAGGCTACGTGACAGAACACTGGCCCATGTGGAAGAGGCGGGTGGGGTCCAGGCTTGGGGGCTCGGCTGCTCCCTAACCACAAGGCCCTGGACCAGGCTTCGGCACATGCTTCCACTGCCCAGCTCAGGCAGCCCCCAGTGTAGGTCTCCTCCCCTGCAAGCCGCCCACGCAGCCCTTCAACGGCTCTTCACAAACAGCCGAGAGGAACAGACTGTTCTACCCAAACTGCAGGTCAGGAAAGCAAGGACTGGGTGCTGTGAGTGGGTGACTGGGGTAGGGGATGGTCTGTGCGGGTGTCAGGGCCGCGGATGGAACAGAGGAGGTGAGGGTGCGTGAGCACCAGCTTCCAGCTCAAACGCAAGCCGGGAAAGCAGACTGCACCACACCCGGCTCCCAGCGGAAGAGGCCGCCAGGGTGGCTGCGGCACAGGCCTGTTCTCGGGGATTCTTAAAGATAAGACGTCGTCGACCAGAAGGGCCACGCACCAACAAGCTTCCAGGAGCCAGATATGCACAGAGCCCAAAAGCAGGCCCGCTCGCCCACCTTCGCGCATGTTCCCGCAGGCCCTCAGCGGGCACAGGGCGCGAACGGAGCAGCGCTGTCAGTGGGTGGGCGGGCATGCTGCCAGGAACGGTGGCAGTGTCCGTCTGCTCGCTCCGGGGCTCAGCCAGCCCCCGCATTTTCCGTGTGGTCCAGCCCTGGAGGCTGAAGCTGGAGGCCCCTGACAGGCAAGGCTACGGGACCCTGACCCACATACTCAGCATCGGCCCACTTGGGTGGGAAGCCTCCCACTCACTTCCCCAGCCCACGACAGGCCGGCCCAGGTTCTGGCGCCTTGGGAGGGCTTCGGTGGAGCCCCTGGCCACCCCAGGCCTCTGCCACACCGTGTGCACACAGGCCCTAACTCGGGGGTCAGTGCCAGCCTCGCCAGCCCTGGGGAAGCCGGGCTGAGCAGAGTAACTGCCCACAACTTGCTCCAGTCCGTGACCCCGGGCCCCGCCCATCCCCGGCTGCTCCCTTTGAGCCAGCAGGACTCAGGCAAATCTTACTTTTCTTTTAATACAAGAATAAAGTCTGTTTGTTATTACTTCTTGATTTGGTCCAGTTTTCCCCCTGCCAAGCTCTTACATTAGTTAAACCTCCCAAAAACCCTACAGAGGAAGGTCGTTCCATTTTACAAACGGGGAAACTGAGGGTCAAGAGAGACCATATGTAGAGCCTGGCTTGCAGGATTATTACTTCTGATCTGAAGCCACTTCACACACCTCTTGTCTCAACCCTAGAAATCGTTCACGTGGGTCTGCGGCGGCGGGCCGAAAACCAGTCACCAGCACAGACAGACACGGTCAGCGCTGGCAGAACAGAGGAAGCGACGTTTCTGGGAAACCTCGAGAACCACATGGCATCATCTCCCACGTCTGGAAGGGCTCCCTAGAAGCGGCTGCCACTGGATGACTGGTTTCCATGGCTACACCATTCTTCTGCGATAACTTTACAGGTTCAGCACTTTTCCAATCAGGTCACGTTACTCCTGCTTCTGGGAGCAGAACTGGGGAACAAGCCCAGAGGAGCCAGGAAGCCCCGGCAACGGCGCCCACAGCACCCCTCCTACGCCGCTCCCTCGGAGAATGCCCGAACCACAGAAGACTCGCCTCCACAACCAGGACCACTGGCCCATCTCGCAGGTTCCCAGCACCACCAGGCCTCCGAAGACAGAGCTGCTCCCGCGTGCCCGTGTCAAGGGTCTGTCACCTCAGTGCCCTCCTCGGACTGCACACACAGGAGCCCGTCCTACTCACGGTCCAACCCTAGGGTAAGGTGAGTAGAAGCAACATGGATTCAGACCCTCAATCCACCACCTGCTTGGGCGAGTGACATAAGCTCCATAAACCTGTTTCCCTACTTACCTACTAGAAGGCTATTTGCCCGGACGGCACACATGTGGGGCTGTTCAGTACCCAGCACCGCTGCTGGACTGCAGAACACACTGCCCAAACTCTGGTTTTCTTGATAAGAAACTAGTTGAGGAGGGTCCCCAGGCTCACTGAGGAAAGTGGACAGAAGTTTTCACGTGGGTGACGGGTAACGGAAAGTGCCGAGACGGAACACCAGAGCTGACTGGAGGCACGCACTGAGATACCCAAAATACACAGAGAACTTCTATAACTCAACACCCCACAAATACAGAGTCCAGTGAAAATGGGCAGGAGACATGAACAGACATTCCTCCAAAGACGATATCCAAACGGTCAACAGAAGCATGAAAAGATGCTCAAAATCACTCATTACCAGAGAAATGTGAATCAAAACTGCCAAGAGATCCCACCTCATACCAGTCAGAGCGGCTACAATCAACAACACAAGAAACAACAAGAAGATGCTGGCGAGGATGCGGAGAAAGGGGAGCCCTCGTGTGCTGTTGTGGAAATGCAGACTGGTGCAGCCACTGCAGAAAACAGTGTGGAGGGTCCTAAAAAAGTTAAAAATAGAGCTAGCCTATGACCCAGGAGCTTTCACTGGGTATTTACCCCAAAACTACAAAAACACGAACTCAAAGGGATACGTGTCCCCTGATGTTTTCTGCAGCAGCATCCACAGCAGCCGAAGCACGGAAGCAGCCCATGTGTCCCTCCGAAGATGGACGGATAAAGAAGACGCGGTGTGTGTACTTACCCACATGCACACGCGCGCACACAGGAATATGACTCGCCCATAAAAAAGAATGAAATCGTGCCATCTGCAACAACATGGACGGGGCTAGAGAGTGTAATGCTAAGAGAAATAAGTCAGAAAAAGAAATACCTTGTGATTTCACTCACGTGTGGAATTTAAGAAACAAAAGAGCAAAGGGAAAAAAGGAGGCAAACCAAGAAACAGACTCTCGGCACAGAGAGCACACTGGCAGTTAGCAGAGGCCGTGGGGGGCGAGGATCAAGAGCGCACTTGTCAGGATGGGCACAGAGTGATCACCCAGCGGCTGAGCCGCCGCACTGTGCCCCTGAAAGTAACGCAATGCCGTGTGTTAACCACACTGGGATGACAACTCTACAAGGAGGCACTGACACTGTGCGCGGTTCAGGAGCGGGCACAGGGAATGAAGGTGGCACCGTGCAACGGAGAGCGACTAGGTGGAGGACACCCTGAGTCACATGACCTGAGAGTCACAGTCTCTCCTCAGAGGAGACCACCTAGAAGGACACGTCGTATGCGAGTGCCTGACACACGGGGGGTCCCCAGCAGACGGCGCCGCCGCCACAGGGAGTGCACTTCGGGACAGTCACGCTCATCTGCATCCAAGAGATACAGCGCACGCAGCCTGGCAACGCTCACCAGGAAAACACAAGGGACGCCCCAGCCGCCACCACCCAATGACCATGAGTAATGACCTCCTGGATTGCAAAGCTCTGCCTCCAACCCCAGGACTGCCCCGTGGGGAAAGCCGTGCGGCGGCGGAGCCGAATGGCAGAGGAAAGCTAGAGTGCTGAGCAGCCTGGGCGGGAGCAGCGCGGACTGTCCGGGGTCAGCTATCAGGAGGCTATGGGGACGGCACACCCACGGGCCCAGGAGGACACCAGCGCCTCTCCACTCCGTGCCTCCCATCCAGGGCTTTGCGCTTCCACACTCGCGTGCTGCTTCACGCCTCCCTGCCTTCCCTCCCCGGAGGGGACACATCTTCCCTCCTCCCAGTCCCGCCGGCCCACAGGGGAGCCCTGACACCCAGCCATCAGGCTACAGTGGGACCACTCCTGCTGCGAACAGCTCCCAGCTCCACCCACCTCCTCTCCCCTGCAGGGCCCTCAGGGGACAAGACTCTCCCCTAAAACCTACCTCCTCGTCACTGCCATCCGCGGACAGGACCTCAGTCAAGGAAAAGCAGCTGGTTTCCCTCCCGCCCTGACCTTCACACAGCGTCCGTGCTCCACCGTCCCTGCACCAGACTCCCAACCAGCGTGGCCGAGCTCTCCTGATGGGTCTCACCAGTCTCACCTCCCGAGGATGGGCCTGAACACGTGTTTCCTTGACAGGTCATCCCAGGGCCCCTACTGCCCGCACCGCCACCACAGCTACGAAGAGCTCTGGTCCTCTCGCTACGCCCCATCCCCGGGCAGCTGCAGGCACGCAGAGCTTCCCAACTGCTGAAGTTGCCCCCAGAGCTTCAAGCTCCGGTTCAGACCTCTCCTAGGGCTGCGAACAGCAGCCCCTACTGCCCCGGAAGCCCGAGGTGTCCCTGCACGGATGTAGTATCCTCATTTGTCTTCCTCGGGGCTGAGAAACCAGGTAGTGGGAGGAGCTCCGAAAGGCTTACGTTTATGGGATGAAAACCTGAATGGAGAATGATTAGACCATAAATACCTTTTTCAGTGAACAGGGAAAAGGTAGGAGATTCTCCACTTTAATCTCTGCGCTCCTCGACTCAGCCCCCAAATGCCCAGTATTTCATGGACTGGAGAGGTGGCCACACAGCCACACAAGCTTCAGCGCAACTGCTTTCCAAAACATTCCACAGAACGGAAAATACTGAGGAAACCGCTCTCCACAAACACGATCTGCTTCAGACACGTGTCCTTTCCTTTCCAAAAAACACCCAGGACTTGGCCTCCGAAGCCACGGCAGAAACCAAGGACGGCACGTGGCCGAGCAGACGGACTCACCTTCACGTGGCTCAGGTCCCCTGGCTTGCTGCCTTCGGGCGGGTTCGCAGACTTGCTCTCCACTCGAGGCCTAACGACCTGTCGGAAGGGACTGCACAGCGGAAAGCCACTCACGCTGATGCCATCTAAAAAGAGTCAAAGTTGAAGATATTAGCACGTGGATAGCAGAGGGTAGCTGAAAATCCGTACCCCGGAACTTGTATTCCTGCGTCGGGTGGGAGCAAAAGGAGAGCAGAGAACTGCGCATACGGATCTGTAACTAGTTTGATCCCAAAAAAGACAGAAACAATGACCGACACCGTCTGATGAGCACCCGGACGTCCAGACCACGGTCCTGAGTTACCACTTGCTCTTTCAGCAAGAAGAAACCAGAGAAACTGAGAGTGCCAAGTCGGCGGCCGGAAACAGACGGAGCTTGGAACGTCTCCTTACACCGGAGGGCAAGAAAACCAAGGCCGTGGGGCCGGCGTCAAAAGCCGCCACACCCGACTCCAGGGGCTCCCACTGGCTGAAGGGGGGACAGGTCGGGCCTGAAGAGTGATGGTCACTGGAACTGACTGACATCCTTCAAGCAGGTTTAAGTCCATGGTCAACAGATCCAGTAGAGACCCCTTTAATCTGCGCTTTCACAGTGACTTCTTCGAGAAGTAAAGTAAACAGCTCCCTGTGGAGGATAGGAATCTGCTCACTCTCCCGGAAACTGGTTATAAGTAAAAGAATCAAGCATTTAAACCGCATTTTATATGTGAACTGCACAGCTCGATGATCAAATAAGGCAACGCACATCTTCATAAAAGGATTCGAAGGAAACCCCAGCCCAGGGTTTTCAACCTCACACTGCAGAGACCCGGGGCTGGACATTCCTTGTGCTGGGGGTCGTGCATCTCTGCCTCGAGCCCCAAGACGCCAGGAGCAACCTCCCCCAGGCTGGAATCGCCATGAACTGCCGAACGTCCCTGGAAGGGTCGTGAGGCCCACGCTGCAGAAAGCTCTGTGGGTCAGAAGTCCCAGGCTCTTCAACAGATAACTTACAAGGGAAAGGAAAGAATGGGGATACGTGTACATTAAGAGAAACTTAAATTTCAATAAATGGGCACGAATGAACTGTTCTACCTAGTGACTCTTAAACACCAGGACATGGTTCTCTTTGGGGGTAAAGATGGGCACAGGCTCCAGCTCTGATTCAGGCGACAGGTTGAAGAGGCCTCCCTTATAACAACTCAAACTGTGCATTTGCTTCATTTCGTTTTCAAAATCACTTTAACTGGGCGTCTGGGTGGCTTGGTTGGTTGAGTGTCTGCCTTAAGCTCAGGTCAGGATCCTAGAGTCCCGGCATCGAGTCCCGCATCGGGCTCCCTGCTCAGCAGGGATCTGCTTCTCCCTGACCTTCCCCCTCTCATGCTCACTGTCTCTCATTCTCACTCTCTCAAATAAATAAAATCTTCTTTAAAAAATCACTTTAACTTTTTACTTCTTATTTTAATTCCAGGATAGTTAACATACAGTGTCATCAGTTCCTAGTGTACAGTATAGGGAGTCAGCAATTCTCTACGCTCCTCGGGGCCCAAGATACATGGACCCTTGACCCCCTTCACCTATTTCACCCATCCCCCACCCACTCCACAATCTGTTTCCAATTTCAGTAAAAAGGTTTAAAAACACAATTTGTTTTTCCAAAAATATTTTACCTGATTTTCCAAATAAGGAACAATGCCAGGCTTCACATTCAAGTGGGCCCGACCATCTACCTTCTGGAGCACTGTTCCATTTCCAAACAAGTCTTTATTTCTTTTTTTTTTTTTTTTAAGATTTTATTTATTTATTTGTTATAGAGAGAGAGAGCGAGCACAGGCAGACAGAGTGGTAGGCAGAGGCAGAAGCAGGCTCCCTGCCGAGCAAGGAGCCCGATGTGGGACTCGATCCCAGCACGCTGGGATCATGACCTGAGCCGAAGGCAGCCGCTTAACCAACTGAGCCACCCAGGCGTCCCTCCAAACAAGTCTTTAAATGAACAGGTCTGAGGTGTCTACTATGGAAATGAGTTCCCAGTTAGTTTAAAAAAAAAAAGAAAACCAGCTGAACTGTTGAGTTATTTAACAATAGTTTTATTATCTTGTGTCCTGCCAAAATAGGCCCTTTGTCAACCCCTGTATTGCTCTGTGTTTCTTCATCTTTGTGCGTTTCCAATTCTCTTCCCCGGACAACCTTCTTTGTGATGTCCCAGATTGTCGGTGCAGCTGCTGCCTCTTCCACAGGGCATCCCCCAGGTCACCGCAGCTGAAAGCGAGAACTTTCCCTGGGTGCCCAACACCTCATCTCCCCTACGGCCCGTGCTCGCCGCGTGGAGTCCTCTATGGAAGAAGACAGGCGGCATGGCAGGGCCATGGGTGGACATCAGACGGGCCAGGAGTTTCTACACCATCTGGCAGAGTAATCTTTACCACGCTACTTAGCCTCTCTAAGCTCTCAAGTCCTCGTCCCTAAAATGGGGACGAGCAGAACACATAAGCGGCGCGATCACCTCGGAGAATGAGTTCCTACATGTTTGTCCCGTGCCTGGGCCCTGGAGCCTGCTCAACAGACAGAGCTCTCAGTGTTAGAGCAACGTGCACACAGGTCCCTACTGGAGTGTCAACTCCTTGAAGACAGAATCCTCCTTTCACTAGAAATATCCCCCACCGTGGCTCGCACAGGCTCTAGCAAGTCATAAACTCTCAGCAAATATCAAGGTAATGAAGTAATACATCACAGAGCCCAATGTGACTCTCAGTTTATACACCACGTTTACCAAAACTCTACCCTGCCAAAGTCATATGCGACCACCAACCCCTGGTTCGTTGAAATCCCGACATGCAAAGTCCCCGCCCACAGCTGTTACAGCTGAGGGAGCCTCCCCTCCCCGCTGTCCACTCCCCAGCACCATGGGTACCATCTAGAAAAGCTCCCCACCACACTGCGGGGCTTGCAGGTCTGCAAGGGGGCTGCCATTATGAACACAGACACTGCAAAGCCAAAATCCACACTTGGCAGCAACCTGTGCCGGACACTAGGTCAGATGGGGCCTGTGAGTGAGCCCAGTGCTAAGGCCACGGTCACTCTGCCCCTGGGTCAGCCCCTGCCGGGCAAAGGCCAGGTGCCCAGAAGTGTCACTCTGACTCGCACATTTACACGCTGCCTGGGACACGGTGTACCCTGCTCTTCCCTAGGGAAAGCTCCCGTCATCAGCAAATTACACAAATGCCACAGGCTCCCAAAGGACACGGGTTATTTTTTGCCTTGAAAATACCAGTCCTTGTTCACACTAACACAATGCTAACGTCTGCGTTCCTGCAAGTGGTCCAGAGCCCTGGCCTGCAAGGGGAGGGTATCGTAAAGCCGAGATCTCCCCTTCTCCTTGTTCCTTCCCCACCAAGTTGGTTCTGACTGGACCAGGGGTAACTCTAGTCCAGGCATGGCCAGAAATGGAAACACCCCATCAACCACAGCTGACCCCGACAGAAGCCACCAGAAGGGTCACACACAATCTTTGTATGAGACTTCATTTACAAATCTTAGGAGGAGGCGTTGCGGGTGGGAGGTACCTTCCTCCGAATGATGTGCTCTGAGGACATAGGTAAGGGGCCTTCACGCAGCCACCTTCCCACCACACTGAGAGACTCTGCGCACCTCACACAACCCTTTGGACCTCTACTTTCTGGGCTCAAAATTGGGAACCACTTCCAGGGAATCCAGGAAAATACAAATGTGCCACGTTTTCGGGCTGGGCGGATCTAGGATGTGCGTCTGGCCCAAAACAGGCTGAAAACTACATCTGAGATTTGCCTCCTGTTTGGAAACGAACCTCAAAACCTCAGAGAAGCCTCAGAGACCTATAATCTTCAAGCTCAGGAAAAGACTACAAAAGTCTCTGTGCAACTTCTTTATAGACTCTCCTGCCCTCCCACCGAGAATGAAACGGACGGGTAACGGGTAAATACAAGTGGAGGCAGACGCGACCGTTGGAAGGTCGGAAGAAAAGCGCTCAGCCCAGACAAGGCTGGGCCGAGAGGAAAAGCCACACAAGGCGGGAGGCGGGAGCCGAGCAAGCCTAGTGCGCCAGGAGCAAATCGCGCCCTGGGCCCGCGCACGAGCGGCTCTCCAGCTGGGCTGGGCTGCGGGAGAGGAAATCATGCTCCATCGCTCGCGCAGTTTCTCTGCCAACACAGGCCATCACAAATAGAACAGACAACAGACTGCAATGACAACTGATGGGAGACAAGACCAAAAAAGTTACAAACAGATGAAGGCAGCCTAGTGGGAGGACCAGAGTGGAGCGGATTTCTCGGGGTATTTAAGAATGGGATGAGTCTGCTAGATCACAATGAAGCAAAGGGAGCTAGAGAGAACGGCACAGTTACTGTTTCTAGTGCGCAATTTTTCTATTAAGAGCATCTCTGTGGGCAATCAGAAATACAACTGTGTATGCTAAATTAACAGGCTCCTGAATGCAGCTGTGTCACAACCACGGTGACAACTTGAGAGGTTGACAGCTCAAAGCAGGACCCATGCAGCAGAAAGAAATGGCAGTCACAACAGACAGCTGCAGGGGTGGGGGGTCCAGTGGCAGCGTTTACGTGTGCTGGGCATGGCCCTGGGCCCCAGCACACGCCATCGAACTGTCCCCCACTCCCTGCCAGGAGCACAGTTTTTCTCGACTCGAGACGAAGCTGAAGCAGCTGAGGAGGTCACTTAGTAACACCGCACAGCTCACCGGAAGTGGACGCAAGACTGTCGCATCAAGGACTCCCCAGCAAAACAACACCTTTCCACCCCCGCGTGAGCGTCTGTGACCCCTCACCAGCCAGGCTGCTGTGTGGCCCACCACAGACCATCCCCTAAGCAAAGTGGCCCTAGACCCATTGCAAGGAGCCTCACGACAGCTTAGTGTCCCTCTCCACTGGTGAACCTACTCAAGGCACGTGCTCATTTCTGCACAACCTCAAAAGAACCGGTGCTCGAGGCCAGCATAAATTCTCCCATGATGAGTTACATTAATTGGAATGAGATGTAACTAGAACAAAATACATTTTCAAAAGCAAAAAGAGACAACGGTCTCCTAGTAGGGGTTGTCAGTATACTATTCCAGGTATAATATATTTTGAAGATGTATTTTCATTTATTCTTAAAATCCATGGGAGCCAAAAGGGGGTGGAAAAAAGCCCATCTGGTATCTGGTTATCATAAAATATCCTGAGGAAAACCGAATGAGCAGAAGCATTTGGCTCAGAAATGAGCCAATACTCGTCTTCCATTTCCACGGGGAAAGCAGGGGGTTCATTCACTCAGAAACTCTAGGATAGGCTTAGGAAAGAAAATTCCTGAGGTAACAGGGGCCTTCATCTCCCGTCCAGACAGAGCAGTCCTCACTCCCACAGCAGCCCTGCTTTGACAGGGGTCTCATGTCCCTCTGTTGGAGGCCCCACTCCAGGCCTGTGCCTTTGAAGACCCAAACGGCATGTGTGTGGATGGCTAGTAACTCCCCATTGAGTGTGGGGTGGTTCCCCTTGTGTTCCTAGGCCCACGGACACGAGCTCCTCGGCAGAAACTACGCTCTGTGCTTTCCATGCACCAAGTGATGTTCACTTGTCCCCCTGTTCCGACGTCTAAAACCCCCATCTCCTCCCTGCACTTTTCCTCCACCCGTCAGCCCCCCAGGTCCCGCTCTTCCTTCTCTAGCCTTCGATTCCGTAGTCAAAGCAAAGGTCATGAAATGTCTTCTCTGAAGGCTCAGATAGTCAGTATTTTCAGCTTTGTGAGCTGCAAGCCTCTGCTGGGGGCACCGGCAGCTGCTGACGTCCTTGAACCCTTGAACGCACGGGTAAGGGGGGGCGGGGAGGGAGTGGTTGGCTGCGCTCCCAAGACAGGCAGCAGCCAGAGTCCGCTGGTGACCCCTCGTGTGTGCCTCCCACCCCTCCCTGGAAAGCATTACCGTTCCCCTCCCTGTTCTTCCCCGGAACTCACCTGGCAAGACCCCACTCCAGGCTAAGCCCATCTCCCTTCTCCACAGCAGCACCTGAAGCCCAAGGTCGATGGGGAGAACCACACACGGGGCCAAGCAGGCTGTCTTCAGACGCGCAACCACACCCCGGGCCCGTCCTCACCGCCGCTGAGCATCCTACAGAACCCGGAGTGACTTGTGACCCCTCTCGTCACAAGTCACTACCACCCGCTCCCGGCTTCTCCCCGCTGAGAGGCCAACCCCGGGGGAGCAGAGAGGCAACCAGAGGAGCGGGGAGGACCAGCCCATCTCACTGCCCCCCCGACCCACCTGCACCCAGGACCACACTCGTGTTCCCGGCTCCTCCCACAGCCCGGCTGCTCCCTGGGAACGCCCTCGCTGGGCGGCCTGCGGCCCTGCCCCCTCCTTTTCCTCTTGCCATCCTTACAGAGCTGTAATCGGCACAGAACACCCTGCAGAAGCTCAAAGTGTACAAGACCTTCCCAGACAGTCAGTGATGGAGACAGCGAACGTACCCGCCGCCGGCAAGCTGCCCCATGCGCCCTTGCGCCCCGCCCACCGCCGTCCTCCCCAAGCCTCCTCCCGGCCCCAAGAGCACTGCCGTCAGCACAGACGAGTTCGCGTCTTCCCGGCGTTGACTCGGATGGCGTCGGACACCTCCCGAGCTCTTCTCTGCGGGCTTCCACTGCCCGGCCTGCCCGTCTGCGGCTCACTCTAACACACCTCGTGTACCCGCGCGGCATAACCGTTAACACAACTCCAGTGATGGCTCTGATGGCGTGTTTATAAATAGGTGAACGGATAAACACTGAGACTGCTTCAGACTTTAGGTTATTACAAACAAAGCCGCTCTAAACACCTCTGTACGAGTCACGGGACGGACACGCGCTTTCTCTTCTCTGGGTTAAATATCCAGGAGGGAGGCGGCTGGCTCATTTGGTAAGTGCATGTTTGATTTCCCAAGGAGGTTGTCAGTGAGCTGGTGATGTTTGTGACTAATCAGGAGCACCCAAAAGAACAAGGAATCGGAGACCATCAGAAATGAGCAGACAACGTGAGAAAGAGCAGGGCATGACGGCTCAAACTGGGAGGCAGGGTCACGTAAATGCTCATCCAAGAGCACATGCGAGAGGCGGGAACCACAGACAACCAAGGGGCCCACGGTGTGGCTCCGTCCTGCGGCACACGAGGCACAGTCTGCACTGGACAGTGTCCATCTGTCCCTCCAGACGCAAGTGTGAAATCCACGCCGCAGCGCAGGCTCCTCACAACACCCAAAGGGGACCACAGGCCGCGAGAGCCATCTAGACCTACTGGAGCGGACTTTAAAACCAGGTAACAGGTCTGTTGGCATCAGGATATTAGGGAGGTGCGTCCTCTAAAGACAGTTAGTGGGGGAGACTGAAGCAGGGGACACTCAGCCCATGATGAGGACGCTCATGGCTGCTGGGGACAGGGCCCGGACATGTGTGGCCGCGAGTGCAGCCTTCTCTTCTCTGGACACCTTCTAGAGAAGTCGACGCTTCCCAGCTGTCGGCTGCCCCCGCACTCCACTGACGAAGATGGGCAGCTCCCTGGTCAGCATGCGTGGGCCCTGGCACGGGCAACAGTGCCCTACATGGACCGCTCCCCCGGCCGGAAGCACCAGCGGCAGCAACTGTGCCTCTTTCGTCGGTACCTGAACCCTCAGTCACGGCACCCAGTGCGCGGCCGATCGGTGGAAGACCTGCTGGGTGAGCACACGCACCCCGTCATCTTCTTGATTCTGACCTCTCAGCCCACTGCCCGGCGTACAGGGGGCCAAGGGCCAACAGCCAGGGGCGTCACTCAGATGGACAGGGACACGCAGGCCCCCTAAAGCTGCATGATGTGGTGGCCCAAGCTGCATCCAACAACATGAGCAGAACCAGTGAAGGATTCTGTGAATGAAGGACATCAGGAAGGAATAATCATCCAAGGGCAGATTTCAGGAAAAAAATAAGATAAAATAAAAAACAACAAATCACTTCTCTGTAGAAGAAAAATGCCAGGATGGACTGAAGAGCAGGGGCTCCTGGTCACCACGCTGGGCCAGGCTGGAAATAGGAGACTCCTTGGCCAGGACCCTGGGGACAACTGAACGGAGTGTGGTGACCTGGCCCCCACCCAAGATGGCAGAAGTTACTGTCACCCTTCTCTCTCCTTAAAGCAACAGTGGCATCACCCATGGCCCCCGGGTCCCCTTGGCCCAGGCCTTCTCCCAGTGCATACAGAGGAAGGTAGTCCCAAAGGACCAAGCGATAGGAGGATCTGGATTCGAATCACAGGGTATTCCCCGTGTCTGCCCGAAGCCAATGGCTGAAGGGGGTCTGGGCATTGAACAAAGCCGTGGCACTCCTAACCCCTAACCCCAGCCCTGGGCAAGACCTCCAGCATCACTTGTCAATGCGGGACGAAGAGCTCTTCTCAACTGGGTCTGAGAGCTTGTACGTCTTGTCTACACATGTTGCTCTGTTTCCGCTTTAAGATAAACACAAACAAACATCCTTTCTCCAAAGATCGCTTGATAAGCATGTATTATTTTAGGATAAAAATGAGGGAAAGAAAAGCAGAGTCCTGCCTGTTCGAGACTGGGCGCAGAATGCCTTCTCACGAGGTGGTAAAGGGGAAGCGGTGCTGTCCCAAGGCAAATCATGACATGCGCCTATTCTCCTTGGAAACAAGAAATTCAAAGGAGCACCTGGATGTCTGTACGGTCTTCACGGCTGCCCTCAAGCACGGAGCCTCCCTACGAGACAGCGGGTGTCCTTACTTCTCCATTTGTCAAGCCAGGCAAAGCCCAGAAACTACACCTCTGACAGCTTCCAGTCAGAACATTAATTTACGAAGCTATCCGAAGAAAACGTACACCCAAAGCATCCCACAAAACCCTTCCTCCCCAGCAAACTAGTGCTAATACCTGTGGGCAAGGTCCCTCAAGGACTAGCTGTGTCCGTGTCCCTCACTCACACACTCACACACTCACGCTGCTCAAAAATGTCAGTTCCTGGGGCGCCTGGGTGGCTCAGTGGGTTAAGCCTCTGCCTTCGGCTCAGGTCATGATCTCAGGGTGCTGGGATCGAGCCCCGCGTCGGGCTCTCTGCTCAGCAGGGAGCCTGCTTCCCTCTCTCTCCGTCTGCCTCTGCCTACTTGTGATCTCTGTCAAATAAATAAATAAAATCTTTAAAAAAAAAAAATGTAAGGACCCACTTGGCCCTTTCTGCCACAGGGTTTTCACCCAAGTGTGAAAAACTATTCTCTGCATCCCACCCTCTTTTACCCACTGCAGTCCTGCCCTTCGTCTATCCCTTACCTCCATCAACACTCTCACACGTTCCCTGACCCCCTAAACTGGATCCTCCCCGAAGACATGGGCAGAGACCATCACCTTCCCACCTAGCATTTAGCAAAGCTGCAATTTTTCATTCATTTGTGCAAATGCCGGTTTCTCTCACTAGACTTGTACTAACAGTAGCCACCAGACAATGGCCCTTTGCAGTATTTGAAATCAAATGACACTTCAGGTCTTCAGACGCACCGTCCACGTCACAAAGGATCAAAGCCACGTGTGGCTCATGGCTACTCTACAGGACAGCTCAGAGCAGGACACGGTCCCAGCGCAGAGCATTCGGCCGGACAGCACCGCCCAGGACTCCAAGCTCCATGGGAGCGGGGACTGGGCGTCAGTTTACCCCTCAGGACAACCCCCAGAGCAGTACAGCACAGGGAGGAAATGGGTACCCCACGAATACGTGTATGGGGAAATGTGCAGTGATCGCTTACTTCGCTCAACCCCACCAGCTTCCTGGAAACCAAGGACGAGATTGTGTCCATCCTCTCACCTGGTTAAAACGGAGTATTAGGTACTGCCATGCTAGAACTAGGACATACTTCAGATATTCTATCATGTCCATTCCCTTATTCATTTTTTATGAGCATCTAATGTGTATCACGATACTACACAGAAATTAGCTCACGGGCCGCCTGGGTGGCTTAGGCAGATAAGCATCCAAGCCTTGATTTCGGCTCTGGTCATGATCTCAGGTTCATGAGATCGAGCCCTGTGTCAGCTCTGTGCTCGTGTGGGGTTGGCTTGAGCTTCTCTCCCTCCCTCTCCTCCTGCCCCTCCCCGTGCTTGTGTGTAAGCAGAGCGAGTCAATTATCATATGGTTTCGCTTACTTGTGGAGGACATTGGGAGATGGAAAGGAGAAGGGAGTTGGGGGAATCGGAGGGGGAGAGGAAGCACGAGAGACTGTGGACTCTGAGAAACAAACTGAGGGTTTCACAGGGGGGAGGGGGTGAGCCTGGTGGTGGGTACTAAGGAGGGCACAGATTGCATGGAGCACTGGGTGTGGTGCATAAACAATGAATTTTGGAACACTGAAAAAATAAAATTAAATTTAAAAAAATAAATAAGCACCAGCAAACAAACAAAAATAAATAAATGAATAAATCCTTATTAAAAACTAGCTCAAAAACTAGGTTAAAACGGGTAACTAAAATTGTTTTACTGGTGAATCCCACCAAACATTTAAAGAATTAATGCCAATTCTTCTATTCTTCTCAAACTCTCCCAAAAAACTGAGGAGAACACTCCCAAGCTCATTTTGCAAGGCCGGCACTATTACCTGGATACCAAAGTCGGGCAAAGACACTACCAGCAGGCTTCAGATCAATATCCCTGGGGCATATAGGTGCAAAACTCCTCAATAACACATCAGCAAACCAAACTCAACAGCACATTAAAAGGACTACACACCATGATCAAGGGGGATCTCTCCCTGGGACGCAAGACGGTTCAACATACAGAGTGAATACGTGGGATTCGCCACACTAAACAGAATGAGGGCTAACATCCACATCATCCCAGGAGATGCAGAAAAGCATTTGCCAAAATCAAAAATAATAAAACAGGGATAAATTTAACCAAGAAAGTAAAAGATCTAAACACTGAAAACCATTAAGACCTCAATGAAAGCCACCGATGATACAAGTACCTGGAGATAGCCCCCGCCCCTGGATTGGAAGAATTTTGTGAAAAATGTCCGTACTACCTTAAGCCATCTACAAATTCAAGGAAGTCCCTATCAAAATTCCAATACGTTTTTCACAGAAGAAGAACAAGCCATCCTAAAATGTTTGTGCAGCCGCAAAGGACCAAGCCGACAAAGCAATCCTTGGAGGGCTGCGGGGGGAGAGGAGAATTAGAGGCCCCACACTTCCCGACTCCCAGACACACCGCAAAGCTGTAGCCAAGACAAGAGGGCACCGGCATAAAAACAGGCACACCTACTCATGAAACTGAGCAGAGCGCCCAGAACCAAACCCCCACATACACTGTCAACTAATACGCGACAGGAGAGCCTGAAATCCTCAACAGGGAAGGACAGTGTCACGCGTTTGTGGCGCGGGGGAAAGTGGGAAACCACGTGCAGACAAGTGCAACTGCAGGCACACCGCACGCCGCCCACAAAACCCAAAAGACGTGAAGGCTTAAACGCAGGAACGTGGACAACGAGGCGCCCGGAAGAAAACGCAGGGAAACCGCTCGGCATGGGTCTTGGCAGCAGCTTTTTGCCAGGACGCCAGAAGCACAAGCAACCGAAGCGAGAATCAGCACGTGGGGCTACAAGCTGGGCTCCTGCACAGCCAAAGGAACAATCAGCGAAATGAAACGGCGACCGACAGAACGGGAGAAAACCCCTGCCGACCTCTACCTGGTTAGGGGTTAGTATGAGAATCAGGAAGAGTGCACGCAGCTCAGCAGCAAACCCACAACCGGAAAGAGACAAGTGACAAGGACGGCACCTCCAAAGGAGCAGCTGCAAACGGCACAGGTGGACATCAAGCCCCAACGAGCCATCGCCTCACACCCCTTACGGCGCGCATGGAAAAAGAAGTCCAGGTTGGCGAGGGTGTGCAGAAAAGGAAGCCCCGGGGCGTGGCTGGTGGGAATGCAAACTGGTGCAGCCACTGCGGAAAACAGCGCGGAGACGGCTCAGCAGTGCAGGCCTGCCTTCTGGGCCAGCAGCCCACTTCCGAGTAGATGCCCCAAGGAAATGAACATCGGATCTCAGGGAGGTATCGGACTCCCGTGCTTACGGTAACATTAAAGCCAAGGCACAAAAGCTGCTTAAATATCCATCGACCGAGGAAAGGGGTAAAGAAGATGTGGTATATACACAACCCAACATTATCCCCCAAGAAAGAAGGAACCCTTGCTGTCTGCAACGACATGGATGGACCTTGAGAGCATTATGCTAAGGGAAGTAAGTCCAAGAAAGAAATACCGAACAGCGCTTATATGTGGATCCAAAGGAGCCAAATTCATAGGAATAGAGACAGATGGTTATCAGGGGCTGAGAGGTGGGGAAACAGGGAAACGTTGGTCGAAGGGTACAAGTTTTCAATCAGAAGATGAATACATTCTGGCGATCCAGTGCACTGCACTATGATAATGCTTATTGTAAGACGCTATTATATATTACATACTTAAAGTGGCGACAAAAGTAGATCTTAGGGGCGCTTGGGTGGCTCAGTGGGTTAAGCCTCTGCTTTTGGCTCGGGTCATGATCTCAGGGTCTTGGAATCGAGCCCCGCATCGGACTCTCTGCTCTGCGGGAAGCCTGCTCCCTTCTCTCTCTCTCTCTGCCTCTCTGCCTACTTGTGATCTCTGTCTGTCAAATAAATAAATAATCTTAAAAAAAGTAGATCTTAAATGTTCTCACCACATAGGAATGCAAATTGGTGTGGCCACTCTGGAAAACAGTATGGAGGTTCCTCAGAAAGTTAAAAACAGAGCTCCCCTACGACCCAGCAGTTATACTGCCAAGAATCTACCCACAGCACACAAAAATACTGATTCGAAGGATACCTGCTCCGCAGTGCTTATGGCAGCAATGTGAGCAACAGCCACGTGAGGGAAAGACTCCAAGCGTCCGTCAACTGACGAACACATGGGGACGCGGCAATGTACAACAGGGTACGACTCCGGCATTAAAAAGAATGAAATCTTGTCTAGAGAGTATGATGCTGAGTGAAATCAATCCGTCGGAGGAAGACTAATACCACACGATTTCACTCGTATGCGGTATTTAAGAAACAGATGAGCCCATGGCGGGAGGGGGGGGACAGAGCGGTAAACCATGGAACAGACCCTCGACAATACAGAGCAGACTGACGGTTACGAGCGGCGGTGGGGGTGGGGGCAACAGGTCATGGGGCTGCAAGAGGGCACCTGTGATGAGCACGGTTCTATGGGGGTGCCGAGTCACCGTACTGTACGCCTGAAACGAATTACACTGTGTGTTAACTGGAATTAAATAAAAACTTGCGAAAATCTTCTCACCACAAAAAGAAACTATGGGTGTGATGGAGAGGTCAGCTAAAGCTACAGGCGGTCATCATTCTGGAGGGAATCAAACCAGCACATGGCGACTCGGAGTGTCACACATCAATTTTATCTCCATAAAGCTGCAAAAGATTAGAACCGGTAACTATACGCCTTTCGTGTGCTTACTTATCATTTGGAGGTACAATCGTGGGAAGTGTCTGTTAGAACATAGTCTTGTCCTTACCGGGCAGCATCAGTAGTTATCGGGGAAAGGCAAATTAAAACCAGAATGAAATGCCACCACCCATGGACCAGAAGAGCTAAAATTTAAAAGACCAACAATACCAAGTGGTGGGTAAGGGTCTGGAGCAGCAGAACCCCCGTGCAGATGGTGTGTGTGAATCCAAACAAGCACCCTGAAAATCCGGACGGCTAAACATCTCTTCACACCTAACATACGTGTGAGCCACGATCCAGGAGAACCACTCAAAGGCGTATGTGGGTTCGTGCCCACCAAATGCCTGTGCCAAAAAAATTCCAGCAATTCAAAATGGCCAAAAGCTGGGAAGAACTCCAACGCCCACCACGAGCGGATGGACTGTGTATTTTAACACCATGAAACAGCACCCACCAATAAAGAGGAACAGACGCAACACGCAACAACACGTGTGACTCTCAGACATAACGTCGAGTAGGAACACAAAAGTTCTGGCCTCTGGAACTGGATGAATGTGCTGTGCACAGAAGAAAGGAAAAGACACACAGGAGTGTGCACTAGCTGTACCTCTTCCCTGAGTCAAGAACAGGCAAAGCTAATGCCCGATGTCAGAAGCCACAGTTCAGGTCATCTCTATACGGAGTTCTCACTGGTGACAAGACTCGAGGAAACCAGAAAGGTGCAAGTCACCCACCCAGTTCTGGGCACTGGTTACAAGGATAAAGGAGCCTAAAAATAGAAATTCACCCAGGGGCACCTGGGCACCTCAGTGAGGTAAGGGTCTGACTCCTGATTTGAGCTCAGGTCTTGATCTCAGGGTTGTGAGATCGAGCCCCATCAGGCTCTGTGCTCAGCATGGAGTCTGCTTGGGATTCCCTCTCCCTCACCTCCCCCTCCTCCCGACTCTCTCTCTCTCTCTAAAATAAATAAAATCTTAAAAATAACTTAAAAAATACAAACTCATCCAGCTGTGTATGTAACATCCGTGCCCATTTCTTCACGTAAGTCGCATTTCTGCAAAAAGACTCAAATACCTTTGTAACAAAAGTAAGGTACCTGGGAATAAGTCCAGTAAAACACCTTAAGACCCTTACAGAGAAAATTAAAGTATGGTATGAGAGACCATCGTGATGACAAGTGGACAATACTGATAGGTTGGAGACCCCCACAAAAATGCCGGTTTTTCCCCAAACTGAAGGGCAGCTTGACACGGGCCCCGCAGCATTCTCACAGACGACTCTGAGGTCTGGACAAACTGAATCTAAAATACCTGTGGGAGATCAAAGGACAGAACAGGTGGAAAAGCCTCAACGCTGGTCTAGGGAGGAGGCTTCCCCACGCAGGAAGTGGATGGTGAGCACCAGCTCTGTCGGGCCCTGTCGGCCCGAATTCTGAATCGGAACCACTGGCCTGAGACAAGGACGGAGCCTCCAGCAAGACTGAAGACAGTCCCTTCTCAGTGGCTCCCCCGCGTGGCCACACACAGGAATCATCAGATGCACTTTACAAACCCGGGGGGCGGCCCAGGTCATACCAGGCCCAACAAACCACCGTGGGGGGTTGGGTGGGGGGCCAGGAAGAGGTTCTAAAGAATCCCCCGTGGTTCCACAGTGCACCAAGTCCGAGAACCGCTGGCCGCCCCCAGACAGTAAGCCTGAGAGAGCTCGGAAGTCAGACACACGTGATTCCATGTTTCTGAAATACAAGCTCAGCAGGAGAAGAGGCTCAGCGGAGGGCAAAACAGGCCACGACGGCCGGACCACATGAGCTGCACCGGGGCCTTGATCCAGAGTCTGTGCCGAGCCCTGGGAAGTCGTCCAACAGGATGACACAGTCAGGTTCTGCTCTAGGAAGGACCAGGGAGCTCTAGGAAGGACCAGAGGAGGGAGTCTTAAGAAAGAGAAGTCACAGGAAAAACCAGGTGAGCAGCCAGGAGACCAGCCAGAACCCTAAAGCGGTGGAGAGGGCTAACGAGAAGGGCTGCAATACTTAAGAGACGAACCTTAAGAGACAAGCTTAAGCAAACTGGCCTGCAGTGATCCATAAAAATCATCCCTTTCTCTTCAGAAAAAGAAAACCTTCTGAATCCCTCTACTAAACACCTACCTAATCTGCTTGCCCGCGAATCCCCACCAGCTTGCCTGGAAAGGCAGTAATGAGAGCAGGGAGATCAATGGTCTGGAAGGCTTCGGCTCCAGGGGACAGCAAAGGATCACCTGTTGAGGAGGAATGACAGCCCGCTGGGTTATCGTTCTATCCTGGTGGCTTAGGAAGTGATCTTCCCGCCTGAATTCACGTCCAAGAACTGAGTCAGCCGTCCCACCTGCAGAGTGAACAGTGGCCCGGGGATACGGGCACCCTCACAGGTCACTAGACAGAAATCTGGGTCAAGAGCTTGGCTTCAGGGTGTTGTGAAGCTTTTTCTCACTCACAGATGTGGTCCTGAGAGCCCCAGGGAAGCCGGGCAAGCTGACCTTTTCCCAGGCTGAGCCGCCGAGATGTGAAGTTATGGTCTGCGAGTCAGAAGGCAGGCGGGCAATAAGGGCTCAACGCCTCGGGCAGGCTGTTGGCGCGTCCATAACCTTGCCCTTCAGACAGGACGCTGATAACCCACTGAACACAAAACAAAAGCAGCGTGTGATCTGACGAGTGGCCAACAGTCTGGAAATGACCGCAGACCTGCATTACAACCCGGGAGGTGGGCCTCTGAGCTCAGCTCGGAGACACACAGAGCTGAGAAAGGCACCATTCCCACCCGGAAGAGAAAAGCTGGAGAAACTCCAGACCAACTTCTCCAGAACTGATCGGAGAACGGAAGTCACAGGGAAAACTAACCTGAAGCCTGTTGACAGGCAGGTACAGGGGAGAAGAGGGGCTGCTGCAGGATCTGGAAATCGTGTCTCCTCGGAGCTGGCTGGGAGGGGAATGGCAGCCCCTGCACCGTCCCAGCCTCTCCCCTCTCCCTGTGAGATCAAAGCTCTAACCTCCAACTGGGGAGCAGCAAAGACTGTGCCTGAGTGCGCGGACGGAAACCCACCACCGCTCGGGACGGGGAGCAGCCACTAGCCAGACCTCCACCCACATTCACCTGCCCCAGAGGAAGAGCTTCACCGGACGTGCGGTCAGGTACACGGGCAGAGAGCAGAGCACAGAGAGGACGTCGGGCCTGGGTGGCATGGTTCCTGAAGCCATGTGAGCAGAGGAGGGAGTCTTAAGAAAGAGAGAACTAGGAAAACACGAGAGGGCCGTGCGTGGAGCCCGGAGGAGCTCCGTGTGTAAGGCTGAAGGGGACAGGGCGACTCAGCAGAGGAAACGGAGAGCTCCAGGCACGGAGCTGGGACCTGGAGTTAAAAGACACAGAGGACACTGGCCCCGCTTTTAAGGCCCGTACGGCAAGGAAGACTGAACGTGCGGACACAGCTGCAGCAGCCGGGGACCCGTGCCAGGAGAGACGCCAGAGAGCATGGGCACCATACAAAACGCCACCTTGGGGGACAGCAGGGCCACCTCTCAGGGGTACGGCAATAGAGCTGCGAGAACCAACAGGAGGTGCCTTCATAACGTGCCCTCGACGTGCGGAGCTCTCCCCACCTCGGGTCCTCTCTAGCCTCGGCAAAGCCACGATTCAGTAAAATCCTTGGCCATCCTCAAAACACACACATCTGCGAGAGCCTCGGGCCTCTAAGAGTTGTAAAGAGAAAAGAGACACGGTGTAAGACTCCACCACCTCTGATTTCTGAATAATTCAGAATGAGTCATTTCTCTGTAAAAAATAAGACTGAGATTTCCAAGAATTCGTATTTCTTCTCCAAGAGAGCAGCAGAGCAGGACACAGCCCCGGACGGGCGCCCCACCTTCGGAGCCCGGCGCCAGGGTGAGGCACCAGCAGGAAAGGGGGGAGCCCACCGCCCAGCAGCAGCTCCCTGGCCCCGGCGGCCATCCCGAGCTGCGGTGTCCGTTCCCGTCACACTGTGAAGGAGCAAGGTACAAGGAAATGCCAGATGGAAATACAGGGCTGGGGCTTTGCTGTTGTTTACGTGGGCTGCACGCAGGGCTTGAACTCCCAACCCGGAGATTGAGACCTGAGCTAAAAACAAGAATCTGAGGCTTCACAGACGGAGCCACCCAGGCGCCCTGGAAATATGGGTTTTTTTCATTTAAGTCTCCAACTGCGGACCAAGAACTGAACGTGCCCACCTTCCCGTGGGCAGAGCCTGTCCTACGCAAAATAAGCATGAGGCATTTCAGGTAAGAAAATACGGATTTTTCCACAGCGAACGGAATAAATCCTGACGGAGCTTACAAACTGCCCGGCCGGCGGCTAACCTCGGGCCGCAAACACAGGACGTCCGTCAGGGAAGGCCGCCCAGTGGGGAAAGGACCCCGGCCAGGTCTGTGGAGTCTCCTTCCGGCACCGGCCCTCCTCCCCAGCCGACCAGGCTCTCTCCTGCCTGAGACCTACGTGCCTCCCCCTGGAACGGTCACGCGGTCACCTACCACATCCCGCTGCATCCACCCACCTCCTTCTCAAAAAGATCTCCCTCACGTCAACCTGAAAAGCTCTCGGTGGCTCGCCAGGACTTTCCAATAAAGCCCACAGTTCTCCGGAGTATCGGGCCTCCACAGCCCCCCGGCCCCACCGTCCTACCCAGATCCTCTCTCTCCATCCAGGCCTCTACCCCTCCCCTCTGGTGTCGAGCTCGCTCTTCCGTGAGGCACCATTCGGGGGCCCTGCACCCAGAAGTCTGATCATCCCGACCCAGACGGCTCTCTCTTCCCCGACCTCAGGGTCAGGAACACTCCACGTGGCTTCACAACATGCTGTCATCCCTCCTTCAGTGAATATCTGCTGGGCGTCCTCTCTGAGCCAGGCCCCGTGTGGGTGCAGGGCCAGTGTGGGAGAAACTAAGAGCACTCGGAGGTGCCAGAGTAACACCCAGGCCAGCAGAGGCCTTCAAAGAGGAAGTGAGCGAAGCCGGGCTAGCAGGCCAAGGCTGACAGCCCTGCAAGTGCAGGAAGAGGCAGCCACTCAACACGGTATCTCAGAGCAGCCCCAGTATGAAATGCAAGGGAGCCCCAGCAGGAAGGAGGCCAGGAGGGCAGGGGGCCGGCTGGGACCAGACTATGTAGGACGTCACACTCCGAAGTCAGAAGCACATTTGTTTTCAAGAAAAAGCAAAGACGTAACGGAGGATGAATTCAAGAAGGCAAGGCCCGGGGTGGGAGACCAGTACATTCTTGCAGCGGTCCCCAGGCAGAGGTGGGTGGACACAGGGATGCTTAGCAGAGAGCAGAGATGACACGCGAGGGAGCAGATGGAGCTTCAGTGGTCACAGAACACTCCACTTCCCAGTGCTCGGTGACAGCTCTCGTCCACGAGGAAGGAAAGGGAGAGAAGCAAGTCTGCAGGGGGGCTGCGGCATTTCGGAGTCCCCATGGGGTGCACGTGAGCTACCGTGGGGACCGCCAGGTGACAATGTCAGGAAGCCAGCTGAAAACAGAGCTGCGGACTTCAGGAGCAGAGATAAAGACTCCAGTCTCAGCACAGAGCTGGGATTGTGGGTCGGGAGCAGTTACAATCATTCAGAATATGACATTTAAAGAAGCAGGCAAGGACCAACGGCCAGGAATGTCATTAGTCTGGAATACAGACAAAAAGACAGAACCAGAACAGGCGAGTGCAGAGGGAGGAAGGGGCACCCACACTGGATGGGACCTGATGGGTCCCGACCTGGAGAGGCACACGCAGCAGCCTGGCATGATCTTCAAGCCAGTGCCTTGATGAGAAACTTTGTGGATAAAAGCAATTTTTCAGTCTGGTCCCAAGAAAAAGCTGTCATGCAAAAGCAGTATTATGAAAACATTTCTGATGTTTTTATTCCTCTAAAAACATTTTAGGGGAAAACAGAACACTGACCAAGCTGCATAAACTGTATCGTTGGATGAAGATTCACTGGACCCACCGCTCGGCTCAGGCCACAGGGTTCTGCCAGCCCCCCGGGGCCTGCCGCTGGCCTCAAACCCATCACAGCGTCCGCCTCCCCTGAAGCTCGCCCCGCCCTGACCTCACGGCAGTCAGTTCCTGGCTTTTCTTTCTTTTTTTTTCAAAAGTGTATTTATTTATTTGACAGAAAGAGAGAGCACAAGCGGGGGAGCAGCAGGCAGAGGCAGAGGCAGGCTCCGCACTGAGCAGGGAGCCCGACACAAGGCTCGATCCCAGAACCCGGGATCATCACCTGAACTGAAGGCGGGCGCTTCACCGACTGAGCTGCCCAGGCGCCCCAACACCTCATAATTTCATGCTGTCATTTTTTTCAAGGCACAGACTGTAAGGTTTTACCCAATCCCTCTTTTCTTACAACTGTTACCTCCTTTCTTCCACACAAGAATCCTAGTTGAAGACCGGATGCTAGAACCAGATTGTCATAAAATTAATGACTCGCTTTTTTCCACATCAGTGTGCAGTTTCCCAATACCAATGTTATCTCTACCAAGGGATCACTGAGAGGACTTTACAACTACTTTGGCAGCGAGTGGCATCGTCATCAGGGAGGATAAGAGTTTTCTACGGCAGAGGCCCGAGGCAGCCTTCCCGGCCCGCGGCACAGCCCAGCAGGGAGCTTCTCCCTCAGGGATGCGGAGAGCGCGGAGCCCGCCCCTCGCTTCCTCAGCGGTGCAGGGTGGCGGCCAAGGAGGGCCGTTGCTCCCATGTCCTATCCAGAGCGCTGAGGTCCCAAAAATGTCCTTCGAGTTTTTATTAAACCCAGGATAGGATGAGGAAGGACTGCACACAGCATTTCACCGTTGGGTTTCTCTTCGGTCTCCGTCCTCCCATCATCTGCTCTCCGGAGCTGCCGGGAAGGTTGAGCCCAAGTCACGCGGCCGGTCCGGGCCTACCTGCGGCACCTGACAGTGCTCCATACACGTTACCTCCCTGCCGTGTGCCTGCAGCACCCCGGGACCCAGGGTCCCGTCTGCAAGATGGCTACACTGACTGTCCTAAATTCTTAACGTGGCACCCGATTTCGGTAATCTGAGTCCACACTGGGAAGGAACCGGGTCCACGAGTGCTCCTCGGATGAAGGCTTCTGACCGTGCCACACGGAGAGCCGCACGCGGGTCACCTCCCAGGCCCCAGAGGCCACCGCCACCGCGGTTACGGCTGTCTCGGGGCAGGCCCACGCAACAGCCTGTCTGGCGTTAGGCCACCGTAGTCAGCACGCGGTGTAACATCTGCTGTGCCGTGCGACACGGTGACGCAACACCTCCGGCCGCCCGGTACCCGTTGCATCAGCGCACCCGGTGCCCTCTGCCCACCTTACCCGCTCAGGCGGCCACCAGTGTGTCCTCTGTATTTGAGAGTCTGGGGAGTTTCTGTTTTCTTGTTTGTTTGTTTTGTTTCTTAAATCCTTGACTCCTCAACCCAAACTACACAGACACGGCCTCATCCACTCACCAGACTCTGGAACGTCCCTTGTGGGCCTCGGTGCCCACCTCCTCTCCTCTGTGAGACCCGCCCCGCTTGTGGACATGAAGACCCGGTGCCTCCAGCTCCACAGCTGCCCGTGGAAACAGCCGTCGCCGGGAGGGAGGGCACCCAGCGAGCGTTTGCAGAACACTTAGCGATGGTGATCCTAGCCCCTCTGACGTGGTTTTGTTCTGGAGGACAGAAGGAGGTGCTCCCAGGCTGCGACTATAAGTCTACGTCCAGCTTGGAAGGGCAGAGCTCTGTAGCGAAAGGCAGCGACACGCACCGCGACGAGCACACGAACTCACAGAGCCACGGCGAGGAGGACAGGTGCCGTCTCCCCCTGGAGCCCTCCTGTGGTGTCTCTCAGGGAGAGCGGCCACCGTTGGCAGGTAGCCGCGGCAGTGTCCCGTCCTCGCGCCCCACAGCCGGGTGGCTCGGCTGCACGTCTGCTTGCCCAGACGTGCCCCTGGGACGAGAGCTGACCCAGGACTCCCTGGACAGGTGCCAGGCACCATTTACTCCGCCAAACTCCTCTCTAGGGAAAAAGAAGAGTCAGAACCTCTGTCTGTAACCCTCCGTCTCCTTGCAGAAAACTGCAGTCTGGTGGCATCAGGCAGTTTATAAACAGAAAAAAATCCACCCAATCCAATCCACTTTAAGCCCTGGTATCATGTTAAATCCATCTGACATTTTCACAGTTTCTTATGTGTCCAACAGTAAATTTGCTTTTCTGCCTTTGTTAATAATATACAAAAAAAGTCAATCAAATATTAGTATTACACAAGGAGGCTCGTTATGGTTAAACACCAGAGAGAGCCCAGGGGAGCAAACTGCATGCCGAGTGTTACAGACTGAATGTCTGTGTCTCCCCGAATTCCCACGCCGAGGCCCTAACACCCAGGGTGCCAGTGCTCCAGGGTGGGCCCCACACCACGGGAAGGCAGGGAAGAGGCGCTCGCTCACTCCTCCAGACCCGCAGTGCGCTCCCGCTCCTCCTCCGTGGCGGCCCAGACGGTGTGAATGGAGGCTGAAGGGGACAGGTGGGGTCCCTGTCACCTGGAACTTCTCCTCTAGCGGAAGGAGGCAGCTGGGCAGGAAAAACCAACACGACACTTGGAGGAACAAGTGCAGAGTTAATAACGCAGGGGCCACAGGAGCGACAAGGGCCGGGGTGCTGGTCCGGCTCATGCGGTCGGGCAGCCGTCTGACCAGTGGGGAGGGTGTGCAGATTGTGGGGGAGAGAGATTCGGGCGAGGGCAGAGCTGGTACAGAGGTCCTCAGCCAGGACCACTGGGCGTGCTCCGGGGACCAGGTGGCCCGCGTGGCCAGAGACGCCTCAGGGACACAAGAGGGAAGACGACCGTCCCTGTCCCGGGAACACGAAACCATAACTAAGCTTTGCCTCTTGAGTTCAATGGGACAGCTCCTCCCTGAGCACCCACGTACACGTGAGACCCTGACTGGAGAGAGGCCCATTCCCACAGAGAGACAGACAGACACACAGCCATCTCGTCCCTGGAGATAACACCCACTTCATAACTGCCGGCCTCTGGGCCTCGGTACCAGCTGATTCCTTGCAGGCCAAGGCCTGAAGGGCCCGTGCTTTTTCTTCATCAAGGAAGCTTCCTGGTTCAGGCCGAACTCTGGGAGCCCCTACAGGACCCCACCAGGCAAAGGGAGCTGCACTGTGTCATGTCCCAGAGTCTTGGGCGCTCTAAGCCCGGACTTCTTATCCCCGCTGACCCTCTGGGCCACAGAAAGGTTGCAAGGACGGACTCTGGAGTCAGGTTGCCTGGATGCACAACCCAGTTCTGCCACTTCCTAGCTGTGTGACCTCTGAAAAATTACTCATACTCTCTGGGCCTTACTTCCTCATTTGTAAGGTGGAGACATTAATAGCACCAACTTCCTAGGGTTGCTGTGAGGGTTAAGCGAGCTGATTTACGTAGCCTCTCAAATTCCAGCTGCCGCCATCATCACTGTCCTGCAGGAGACAGACCCTTCCTGTTACGCATCCCGGGCCCAAGAACCCAGGCCGGTCCCCGCTTCACAGCACGAGACACTGAAGTGTCGTGTCATGCTACAGACGGGGGACGGGGACATCTGCTGACCCCGTAGTACCAGGCTACAGGTGGCGCATAAGTCCTTGTGACAGTCCTGGAGATGCTCACGAGCATTTAATAAACTAGGAGACTAAGAGAAGTCAAGGTCACTCGCCCAAAGTTACACCGTAAGTTCTAACAGCAGAATCTGCTATCTCAAACCGTACCCTTCAACTGAAGGCCTGCGGCCCCCAAGTCCCCATGTTGACTCCCAAAACCCGAACGTGCCTATATCTGGAGACAGGGCCTATGAGGAGGTGATAAAGGTTAAGTGAGGTCATGCGGGTAGGGCCCTAATCCAGCAGGGCTGCTGTGCTCATAAACACAGGAGGGGCCACAGGCTCGCGGCTGATCTCACACGGATCTTGTTCCGGCCGCCTGAGCTAATACACCCCACGATGCCTCCGAGCGGACGTACGAACGCATAGGTCCGCTCGCGATTTGACACAATTAATCCAGTAGACTTTACTCCTAATCAGCTAGTCCTAAAGCTACAAGGAGTATAAATGCCCGTTTTCTCCAGACGCCGCCTCCCTACAGATACCACCAGCCTCGGAAGAGGAACTTTACTATGACGGCTAATTAGATCACAGTGGATATACCTGAAAAAATGCAGTAATTCCACCAACTTAAGATGACCTCCTGGCACATGAGCACAAGATAGTAAAAAGTGTGAATTAAGAAATGATTTAGCTAGCAAGTACCTTTATTGCTTTCAGAGCTATACGGGAATTCAGTGGGCGGACTAAGTGCCCGGGAGAAGGCTCAGGCAGCTCGAGTTAACGAACGGCAAGCAAGTTAGGAGGAGCGAGCCACAGCCACGGAGGGGCCACGACCTGCTGATTAAGACTGGGGGGTGCAGGGCGGGGGGCTTACCGTCGCTGAGGTCTTGGAGGAGATTCTCCTGGCACGAGAAATCCAGCTTCACCTTGATGTTGACCACGAAAGTGGCCACCTTCCCCGGCTGCAGAGGAAACTGGGCAAGGGTTTCTTCCAAGCTCCAGCTCAAGAAGTCGCCGTACAGTTTTTCTACAATGACGAGGACAGTGGTGATCAGGATGGTGGGACTGAGGCAGGATGCGACTTACCAATCCCCCTGGGAAATCCTCATGCAGCCCCAAAGCAAAGGAAAAGACAAACCATTTAAAATGTGAGCGATCAAAATACCAAGAAAATTCCAGACTCATGGGTGGTACAAGGCCGTGGCTGCTGCCTATGAACGAGGCGCGAGGGGCAGAGCACCGAGCCTGGGACCAGCTCGTCCCCACTCCTGCTGCGGGCTTCCTCTCGCCAAAAAATCCACGCACCCTTTGCTCATATAAACGGAATACAGGAATCGGAGCTGAGGGGAATTTCCCCACAAGGACTGCCTTGGTTGTCCCCTTAAGGAGAAACAGATCCACGTCGAGTGGGAGAAGCACAGACAGTAGGAGACCCTCTTCAGGAAACCTGAACCACGGGACTGGGAGCCACGCCGGGGGCCTGCAGAGCCTACAGGGGGGCTCCGCGCTGCCCCGCAAATCCACCTCCATCTGGAGAGAGCTGCCGCGGAGTCAGCGCTGGGTCTGCTGCCTTTTCATCTGTGACTGACTGGAGCAAAAGGAGGGTGACGACTCCTTTACGCCAAGGCGTCTCCGTGTGGAAAGGGGGCGACAGCGCCCGCGTCCCAGGGCTGTGGTAGAGGTTAAGCGGAGCCGTGTGTGTGAAGTGCTGGGAAAGCGAAGGGAGACGGCAAGGAGGCGGCACGGGGGTGGGGACCCCACTTGTGCCGTGTGGAAGCAGCTGTGTCACCTTCGTGGCTCCCACGCCTGCCAGCCGAGCCCAGCTTGGGGCCAGAAATCAAGGCCTGACACCAAGTGCTGCCTCGGCATCTGGTGGAACCAGGAGGCCCTGCACCAGCCTCACCACAGGTCCGGCCCCCACCCTGCGCCCATAACTGGGTCCCCCGTCTCCCCCACCCCACCAGTCGCTGCTGACCCTCAGACTGGCAGTTTCAGTTCCCACCAGCCACAGACTGACCTAAATAAGCGAACAGCATCCTCCCGCAGGAACCGGGACACCCACCCCCTTGTGACTACACAGCCTGCCTCCGCAGCCCCTGGCCTCCCTCTGTTCCCAAGTGTATCCCCCACTTGGCCCGGGGTGCACGCGATGTCCTCCTCCCCAGGGCTGTATGTGTGACGAGTAAACTGCTGTTATCGCGTCCAGGGGCCAGGGTCACAGGCTGGGCCATCCCCAACAGCCTGACGTGAGGCCCTCGCTCGCCAACCAGGTGCGAAGAGATCATTCACACAAGCCCCTCCGTCCACGAGAAGGCCCTGCGGTGGTCATCAGCTCAGGGCCCAGCTCCCAGGCTCGGCTACTTCCCCTCCTCCCGCGGACCCGGCAGGGCCCGAGGCAGGAGCACCTCCCTGCTGCCCACCCATCCAGCTTCCCTTTTCTATGAACCAGTTCTCGGTGCTACATGTCCTCTGTCAGAATAAGGCAGCCAAGGCTTCGAGAGATTCAGCCAGTCGTCCCTGGTCGAGAACCAGAGCACGCCGACGGTTCCGGACCCACTAGGCTCATCCTGCACGGAGGCAGCTCAAGGCAGACACACACACGAAGTCCTGCTCCCGGGACCCAGAAGTCACCCATGGAAGGAGCCAGCGGGAGATGGAGCACTTGAGCAAGCCCACACTGAAGAACACAGGGCCAAGCTGTGCTGCGAACACAGCCCACACGCTGTGCTGGGTCCTGGCACGGTCCCTCCAGAACCTGCCGCACACCCATCAGGCCGCAGGGCTTCTCCGGGGCCCTCGGAGAGCAGTGCTACATGCAGGAGCAGGCGGGGTGGCGTCCACGTGAGGCACTCAGAAGCCACATTATGTCCCCCTGCTCATGCAGGGGCTCACGGCACACCTGGAATATGCCAGACCCTCTCCACACCCAGGTGGTCTGGCCCGATCGCCGCCAGAACCCAGTGGAGTAGCGGCTACGATCCCCACAGGAAACCAAGAGGGCGGAGGTACTCGATCGCACTCCCGCAGCCATAAGTACAAGACCCGGCACAGGACAGGTGCTCCGGAAGTACCGGCCGCACCGCAGCACCCCTGACGCCGCCGGTGCACACGGTGTCCAGGCCCTGTACAGGCATGTTACCACCTGAAGCAGAATGACCCAGGCAAAGATGGGTAGTCGGGAAAGGGATGATGACTGTAGGGCCCGCTGGCTCCTGGGACATAAGACTGACGACCACATGGGGCAGCGAGTCCCGACAGACTGGGACCGCAGGGGCCCTGCCCGCAGCCACAGATGCGACAAAACGGACAGACTGCCTTTTGGACGCGGCCGGGAAGGCAGGGAGGAGTCAGGCAGGTTAGAAAGAGGGAGCGGGAGAGGCACTGGGGGGGCTCAGTTGGTTAAGCGTGAACTCTGGGTTTCAGCTCAGGTTCATGATCTCGGGGTCATGGGATGGAGACCCACCTCGGGCTCTGTGCTCAGTGCAGAGTCTGCTGGTGCCCCTCCCTCTGCCCCCTCTCCCTCTGCATATGTGCACGCGCATTCTCTGAGATAAATCAATAAATACAATCCTTTGTTTTAAGATTTTATTTATTTATTTGACAGACAGAGATCACAAGTAGGCAGAGAGGCAGGCAGAGAGAGAGGAGGAAGCAGGCTCCCCGCTGAGCGGAGAGCCCGATGC